>RJWJ010024599.1:0-24679 GCA_004363605.1 Indri indri | reverse complement strand
ACTCTCCACATCCTCGCCAGCATTTGTTGTTTTGGGATTTTTTGATAGAGGCCAATCTCATCGGGGTTAGATGATATCTCATTGTGGTTTTGATTTGCATTTCTCTAATGATTAGAGATGTTGAGCATTTTTTTTTATATGTTTGCTGGCCATTCTTCTGTCTTCTTTTGAAAAGTTTCTGTTCATTTCCTTTGCCCATTTGTTGATGGGGTTGTTTGATTTTTTCTTATTGATTTTTTTGAGTTCTGGATAGATTCTGGTTATCAGCCCTTTGTCAGATGTGCAGAGTGCAAATATTTTTTCCCATTCTGTGGGCTGTCTATTCACTCTAGTGATAGTTTCCTTGGCAGTGCAGAAGCTTTTTAATTTGATTAGATCCCACTTATTTATAATTAACTCTGATTTGGAGTAGATTCTTCAAAAGGATGGCATTTTCCAATTTTCCCTCAGGAGCTTATGATTCACCAGCTTTGCACTTTCCCTCAATTTATGTATTTACAGTTGGTAGCTTAATGATTTATTTACATTACTGATATACTGGGCTCATAATTTAGGCATTATTTCATTGGAAATACACAATCTTAAGAAATATAAACTTTTAACAAGTCAGAATAATTTTTCTAAATATTTATTTTGTTTTAATTTTTAAAAGGACATGTTCATTGAAAAATTCAAACACAGAAATAAAATTAAAAGTCCCCTAAACTCACTAATTCCTGTTCCAAGGGGTAGTAAATGTTAAGATTGTTGTGTACACTTCATATTTGATCTATAAATATATATAATTTATATACATATGTATTATTTTGTTTATTCATATATTAACCCAATATCTATCATGTGCTAGGCATTGGATATACAACGGTAAGCAAAAGCAGACACAGTATCTGCCCTCATGGAGCTTACAGCCTAGTATATATTTGTGTGTATATCTACATGTATGTTTTGAAAATAAAAATACAATCAGAAAAAGCCAGCAGAAGTACAACATTCAAGGTGAGGGGCACACTCTGAAGCATAAATTCTTTATCTACAATAACGAGAACAGAGTTTAAAAGCTGGTAAAGGGAATTTGTCTGGACTTGGTTTGGTTTTGAGAAGCATAAAAGAAAGGGCTGAAAGAGCAAGCAACTGGTCAGTGAGGCAGTGGAGAGGAAAGATTGTTATGAGAGGCCCATAGCTGCCTACATTCACTGGTTGGGAAAATGTAGAGACTATAAAGAACTCATATATACAACATCCCTAGATCTTAAGTTTTTCTAGCCTGGATTATGGCCCTGATCTCCTCTCCATATGTGTCTCCTACAAATAGATGGTCTAAAGAAAACTTATTGTAATTAAAGATATTATCCAGCAAAGTAAAACAAAACACTCCAGCACAACTTATATACAAAGACACTACATGAAAATGAGATGAAGGGAACAGGGAAATAAATGACAGATGCAGAATTTTCACGAAAGAAATGTTGCCATAAAACAGATCAAAATTGTGACTAAACACATCAGCATGAATTTTATAATATTCATTAAGTAATCATCCCTATAAAATGAGAATATAAGGCAGGAATGCAAGAGCTCAGAGAAGAGATGGTGGACAAGAAAAGGAAATGAAATAGGAGCTATTTCAGAGATAAAGAAGGAAACAGAAAGAAAAATAAAACCATCACAGAAATAAAGGCAAAACTGGAAGCACCAAAAGGAAGAATAGACACCACTGAATACATAGTAAGAAACAGAAAACAAGAAAAGATAAGAAAACAAAATGAAATGGAAATTGAAATTGGTTGCAACAAAGATGTGGAAACAACCCAAGTGCTCATCAATACATGGGTGGATTAATAAAATGTGGTATATGTATACCATGGAGTACTATTCAGCTATAAGAAACAATGGTGATCTAGCACCTCTAATATTCTCCTGGATAGAGCTGGAACGCATTCTACTAAGTGAAGTATCCCAAGAATGGAAAAACAAGCACCACATGTACTCACCATCAAATTGGTTTTAACTGATCAACACTTAAGTGCATATATAGCAATATCATTCATCGGATGTCGGGCAGATGCGGCGGAGGAGGGGATGGGTATACACACACCTAATGGGTGCAGTGCACACCGTCTGGGGGATGGACACGCTTGAAGCTCTGACTCAGGTGGGGCAAGGGCAATATACATAACCTAAACATTTGTAATATGCTGAAATAAAAAAAATTTTAAAAAAAGAAATTGGTTGCAACATCTTCCTCGTTTCCTCATCAATTAATGAGTTGAATAAAATCCTTGACACAAGTTCATTTTATATTCCTAAGAGAGTCATGGTTATATCTTAAAATTATTGGCTGAGATGCCCAATGGATATACTTGACAAAACAGAGTATATTGTGTTGTTACTGGAGAAATGTAACTCAGAGACTGCTTAAACTCATCTTCTCTTGGCTTCCATATCGAAGCCTAAGTGGCAACAGAACTTTGCTAATCTGTTTCTTTCTTTTTTCTTTTCTATTCATTTTATGTTTTGTTTTAGTTTTTGATTTGTATATAGCCAATAAGATATTCCCCCTTGGTAGAAGCAATGACTGGCAATGTGGTTATATGGTCTGACCATTGGGTGATCTCTGTAATTGGATTAATAGATTATCTAGTCTCTGATGGGTGAGAAACAACAGAGAATTTAATTTGTCTTTTTTGTTGTTCTATTTGTCCATTTTGAGCTCAAATTAATCAGTAATTTCATGCCCACAGGGAAGGAGAACAGCACTCTGATATCTGGACCGATGAGTTTCTGTGTTTACTCTTGACTTACAGCTGAAATTATAGCTCTGAATCCTTAAGATCTCTCTATATCTGTGTCTACATGTCTATAATTGAAAAGGCTTTAACTTCACATTGTATGAGTGTGAAATGTTTTCTTATCTCTGGAAGGCATTAAAAAATTAGATGATAAAGTCTCCTAAATTAAAGGAGCTCTGTTCTGATTGGTTTATAGACACAAGGACTTATATGTACATATTTTTTAAATTCCAAGAAAAAGAAGTTGAACTATTAATACTAAAATGTGCTAAACTAAAAATATTCTTACATAAAATTCTGCTAAATCAGAAAAATTTTAAGAATCTCAAATGAAGGTAACTCTTTGGAAAATGAGATTAGTTTAATAATTTTTTTTAAAAGAGCTATGTCTTTTTTGGCGATTTATTTGTGTAAAGTATAAAACAAGCATATATTTTATTTAACTCGGGTCTGTTTTTCCTAAATATATAAAGGTTTACTCACCAAATAAGACAATATTATTTATATATAATATTTAAGATTATGAGAAATGTAAATTTGTATTCAACTAAAATTAAATCATTATTCTGACAAACTTTTATTTCAACAGTAAATATATGCTGTAGTATGTTAGATTTAAGCTAATTTCCAAGATATTTTGTAACTTAAAACATTGGATTGATATCAAATTGAGTTGATGAATGGATAATCATTTGATAACTACATAATTTTTAAGTAAAATAGAATACTTAAACATTGTTTACTAAGCATAGTTTTAAGTTTATATACTGTTCATTTTTTTTTTTTTTTTTGAGACAGAGTCTCACTCTTTTGCCCAGGCTAGAGTGAGTGCCGTGGCGTCAGCCTAGCTCACAGCAACCTCAAACTCCTGGGCTCAAGCGATCCTCCCGCCTCAGCCTCCCAAGTAGCTGGGACTACAGGCATGTGCCACCATGCCCGGCTAATTTTTTCTATATATTTTTAGATGGCCGATTAATTTCTTTCTAATTTTAGAAGAGACGGGGTCTTGCTCTTGCTCAGGCTGGTCTCGAACTCCTGAGCTCAAACAATCCGCCCGCCTCGGCCTCCCAGAGTGCTAGGATTACAGGCGTGAGCCACCGCGCCCGGCCTGTTCATTCTTATTTTTATATGCTATACAGAGGCAGTATCTTTGGGTCATGTTAATGGGTGTGGCCATTTTCCTCTTTAGAAGAGATGGGTATGTACACAGAAAATTGTGCGACCTGTGTTCATGTGGCTCTGCTAATCTGCTATAATGCTTGTGGGTGAGAGATGGTTGTCAACTGTACCCCTCACATTTTCTCTTTGAAATAGAATTATTTTGGTCAAAAGTTACAATTAAAACAAGTGGTTGAGAATTATATTATGAGCAATAGTGACAAATGGGTATATGCTCTTATTTTTCAAGGAAAAAGTAGTTTGTTCCTAAGGCAGTGGTTCACAAACTTTCTGTTCTCAGGACCTCTTACACTCCAAAAACATTACTGAGGACTTCCAAAGATGTTTTTCGTATATATGATCTAACTATCAATATTTACCATATTAGAAATTAAAACAAAATTTAAATATATTTACTGATAGAATCGACTTGAAATGAAGCTATGACATGTTAACATCAACTTTTTTTTTATTTTTTATTTTTTGAGACAGGGTCTTGCTTGGCCACCTGGGCTAGAGTGTAGTGCCCTCATCATAGCTCACTGCAACCTCAAACTCCTGGGCTCAAGCAATCCTCCAGCCTCAGCCTCCCGAGTAGCTGGGACTATAGGCACGTGCCACCACGCCCGGGTGATTTTTCTATTTTTTTGTAGAGATAGGGTCTCACTCTTGCTCAGGCTAGATCTTTAATAAAAATAATTATATTTTAAAAATAAATGAGAAGATTGTTTCACATTTTTGCAAAGCTTCTTTATGCCTGATGTAATAGAAATAGCTAGATTCTCCTATCTGCTTCTGCATTCAATCTATTACAATATCACACGTTATGTTGCCTCTGGAAAACTACATGTATTGTTATTATGGAAATAGTTTTGACCTGGCAGATCCCCTGAAAGGTTGTCAGTTTGTTCCAGAACATAAAAATAACATAATGAAGCACAAACTTGGAAAGTGAATTTTAATCCCCTTGGTTTAAACCTGAGTCTAAAATAAAGATATGTAATGTGTTAAAATTGTAGCAAAGTTATCTCAATTTTGATGGGCTTGCTTCCTTAGTTAACTAATTAATGCCTTCACCTACAATACAAAGATTATTCTTTACTTTCTATGTAACCTGCCTAGATAGGAGATTCTGTGTTTTACTAGAATAATTTTCTGAGTGTTATATTGTCTTTTTATTCTTTATTTTTGGTTATTTAATGGCAAACAAAGAATAAGGTTCCTTACTTATCAAAGAGCTAAAGTTCTTTAGAATTGTGTTAAGCCCCCATGTTTATTTTTAAATGTTCGATAGTCACTTTGTTTAGATAGGTAACCAAGTATTCTTTCTCAGGCACCCAAGATCCTATTTTAATCAAGTACCCACTTTGCCTCTAACAACTTTTTTGATTTTACCTTTTAAAAGTTGTACCCCAAATATAAAAGAGATAAAAACAAAACTTTCAGGATATCTTTTAAACCTAAAACTGTCTTTGAGATTTTCAAAAGGATGCCTGGAAAATTGCAAAGATTATTCTTTCTCTGCATAAAGAGAGAAATACTAGAAGTAATTAGGTTAATTTGTTGGGTTACTATTGTAAAAGTTGCATGAGAACAGCTGTAAAACCAGAAGAGATGCCCAGCCTTTTCTATGTTAAATTTTTATAGGTAAAACATTATGAATATAAGATTTCCAGAAATTGTATACTTTATGGGCAGTTTCTGGAGATTTTTCACTGTCCTCCATCTCCATAGTGTTTTCACCCTTAAGATAAACACTAATTGTAACTCTTGTGAACTACTTTCAATAACGGAAAGAATATCTAGACAGACATCAAAAGGATATAGAGACTGTGAACAACATTATAAATCAACCAGACCTAACAGACATACTTAGAACATTCTACCCAACAGAAGCAAAATACACATTCTTCTCAAGTGCTCATGGAACAGTCTTCAGGATAGACTATATGTTTGGCTACAAGACAAGTCTCAACAAATTTAAAAAGATTAAAGTCATACAAAGTATATTCTCTGACCACCATGGAATGAAGCTAAAAATCAATAACAGAAAGAAAACTGAAGAATTTTCAGATATGTAGAATTTAAACAACATACTCTTAAACAACCAATGGGTCAAAAAAAATCACAAGGAAAATTAGAAAATACCTAGAGATGAATGAAAATAAAAACAACCTATCAGAAATTATGAAATATAATGAAGGTGGTGCCCAGAAATTTATAGCTGTAAATGCCTATATTAAAAAAGAAGAAAGATCTCAAATCAGTGTCCTAACTTTAAACCTTGAGTAAGTAGAAAAAGAAGAGCAAACTAAACCCAAAGCTAAAAGAAAGGAAATAATAAAGATTAGAGATAAATGAAATAGAGAACAGAAAAATAATAGCATCAACGGAATCAAGAGTTGGTTCTTCGAAGACATGAACAAAATTGACAATCTTTAGCTATACTCACAAAGAATAAAAGAAGACTCATTATTAGAAGACTTGTTTATTTTTACAGAAATAAAAAGTATTATAAGAGATTACTATGAACTAGTATATGCCAACAAATTGATAATCTAGATAAAATGATAAATTTCTAGAAGCACACAAATTACTAAACTGACTTTAGAAGAAATAGAAAATCTCAATAGACCTGTAAGAAGTAAAGGAATTGAATCAGTAATTCAAAACTTCCCAATAAACAAAAGTTAGGATAAGATGGCTTCGTTGGTGAATTCTACCAAACATTTAAAGAAAAATAAACACCAATACTTCTCAAACTCTTCCAAAAAACTGAAAAGGAGGGAACATTTACTAACTTATTCTATGAAGCCAGCATCACCTTGGTACCAAAGCCGGATGTAGACATCAGGAGAAAAGAAAATTGCAAACCAATACAGTATATGAATATTGATTCAAAAGTCCACAACAGAATCATATTAAAGGATTATACACTACAACCAAGTGTGATTTATCCCAAGAGTGCAAGGGTAATTCAACATAAGCAAATTAATTAAAGTAATATACCACACTAGGCTGGGCGTCATGGCTCACGCCTATAATCCCAGCACTTTGGGAGGCTGAGGCAGAAGGATCACTTGAAGCCAGGAATTCAAGACCAGCCTGGGCAACATAGTTGAGACCCTGTCTCTACAAAAAATACCAAAATTAGCCGGGCATGGTGGCATGCACCTATAGTTCCAGCTACTCGGGAGGCTGAGGCAGTAGGATCACTTGAGCCCAGGAGTTTGAGGTTGCAGTGAGTGAGCTATGATGATGCCACTGCACTTTAGCTTGGGCAACAGAATGAGACCCTTTATCAAAAAATGTATATATATATATACACACACACACACACACACACACACACACATACCACACTAATAAAGCAAAGGAAAAAACACATTATCATATCAATGGATGCAGAAAAGCCATTTGATGAAATTTGATAAAATCCAAGATCTTTTCATGATAAAAACACCCAGGAAAAAGAAGGGACTATTCTCAACCTGATAAAGGGCATTAAAAAAAAAAAACATAGTTAATATCATGCTCAATGGTGAAAGAATGAAAGTTTTTCCCCTAAGATTAGGTACAATACAGGATGCCCCCTTTCACCACTGCTATTCAACAATGTACTGGAAGTTCTAGCCAGAGAAATTTGGCAAGAAAAAGAAATAAAAGGCATTCAAATTGGAAAGGAAGAAGTGAAACTATCACTGTTCACAGATAACATGATCCAATGTACAGAAAATCCCAAAGAAACGATAAGAAAGCTATGAATTCAGCAAAGTTGCAGGTGCAAGATCAACACACATATATCAGCTATGTTTCTATACATCAGCAATGAATAATCCAAAAAGGAAATTAAGAAAACAATTCATTTACAATAGCACCAAAAAGAACAAATTTAGCCAGGGAGGTGAAAGAACTGTACACTGATAACTATAAAATACTGATGAAGGACATTAAAGACCTAAATAAATGAAAAGACAGCCCACGTTTATGGATTGGAAGACTTAATATTGTTAAGATGTCAATACTACCCTAAGCAATCCCTATCGAAATTCCAACAGCCTCTTATTGCAGAAATTTCGCAATCCTCAAATTTATATGGAATTATAAGTGGCCCCAAAAGTCTAAACAATCTTGAAAAAGGAGAACAAAGTTGGAGGACCAACACTTCTCTATTTCAAAACTTACTACAAAGCTACAGTAATCAAAACAGTATGGTACTACCATAAGGACAGACATATAGACCAATGGAATAGAATTGAGAGTCCAGTAATAAGCCAGTACATCTATGGCCAATTGATTTTCAACAAGGGTGTCAAGACCATTAAATGTGGAAAAGAATAGTCTCTTCAATAAATAGTGCATCAGCAAGTGGATTTCCACAGGCAAAATAATGAAGTTGGAAGCCTACCACATCACTGAGTACAAAAATGAACTCAAAATGGATCCACGACCTAAACATATCAACTAAAGCCATAAAACTCTTAGAAGAATACATACGGGTAAATCTTCATGACCTTGGATTTGGCAACAGATTCTTAGATACGATACCAAAAGGATGAGCAACAAAAGAAATGGTAGATAAAATGAACTTCATAAAATTAAAAACTTTCGTACATCAAAGAACATTATCAAGAAAGTGAAAGACAACATATAGAATAGGAGAAAGTATTTGCAAATCATATACCTTATAAGAGTTTAATATGCAGAATATATAAAGAAATCCTACAACTCAACAACAAAAAGAGAAACAACCCAATTTTAAAAATGAGCAAAAGACCTGAATAGGCAAGTCCCCTTCCCCCCAAAGATGATACACAAATGGCCAATAAGCACATGAAAAGAAGTTCAACATCATTAGTCATTAGGGAAATGCAAATCAAAACCATGAGATAACATTCCACATACTAGGATGGCTATAATAATTTAAAAAATGGGCTGGGCAGGGTGGCTTGTGCCAGTAATCCTAGTATTTTGGGAGGCTGAGGACAGGGGATTGCTTGAGGCCAGGAGTTGAAGACCAGCCTGGGCAACATAGCAAGACCCCATCTCTACAAAAAATTTTAAAAAATTACCCACGTGTGGTGGCATGTGCCTGTAGTCCCAGCCACATGGGAGGATAAGGCCGGAGAATCGTTTGAGCCCAGAAGTCTGAGGTTGCAGTGAGCTATAATGATGCCACTGCACTCTAGACTGGGCAACAGAGCAAGACAATGTCTGAGGAAGGAAGGAAGGAAAGAAGGAAGGAGTGAAAGAAAGAAAGAGAGAAAGAAAAAAAATGTTGGCAAGGAGGTGGAGAAACTGGAACAGTTGTACACATTTGCTGGTGGGAATGTAGAATGGTGCAGCTGCTGTGGAAAACAGTTTGGAAGTTCCTCAAAAAGTTAAATGTAGAATTATTATATGACCCAGCAATTCCACTCCTAGGTATATACCCCAAAGAACTGAAAGCAGGGACACAAGCAGAAACTTGTACGCTAATGCTTATCTCATCATTATTCACAATAGCCAAGAGGTGGAAATAATCCAAGTGTCCATGAACAGATGAATGAATAAACAAAATATGGTATATCCATACAATGGAATATTATTCAGCCTTAAAATGGGAGGATATTTTGATACATGCTACAACATGGATAAACCTCGAAGACATCATGCTAAGTGAAATGAGCCAGTCACAAAAGGACAAATACTGTATGATTCACTTAAAGGAAATATCTAGAATAGGCATATTCATAGAGACAGAAAGCACATTTAAAAGTTACCAGGGACTGGGGGAAGGAGGAATGAGGAGCTATTCTTTAATGACTACAGAATTTCTGTTTGGAGTGATGGAAAAATTTTGGAAATAGATGGTGATGGTTGCACAACATTGTGAATATAACTAATACTATTGAATTGTACACTTAAAATGGTTAAAATGGCAAATTTTATGTTATATATATTTTACCACAAAAAACTCTCATCACATAGTTATGTACTATAGCCCGATAATTTTACCTTCCTTCATTCTGATATTATTAGTTACCTTAAATTAATCACAGCCATTAAATATAGAGCTAATGTATAGACTTAAAAAAAAACAAACCTCTGATGCTTGCATGAAGACCCTGCTATAAGACATAGGACAGAGTTTGTATTTTCCACAAAGGTCAGTCTCAGTGCTTCATAGAAAAGGACTGTACTAGCTAATTCAAACTACTGACATGTCAGAATAGACTCCTGGGTACAGGTTTCTGAGTTAACACTGCATAAACAAATTTCAGACCATACCAGGGGACCAAGTCAGGATTTCCAGGAATTTTTGTTTTTGAGTTCAGAAGCATATAGCTTTATGAAAGCAGACTATTAACCCAAGATCCAGCAGAACGCTAATTACATGGGACTGAATAAATTGATGAGGGTAATTTTACTGTGGTTATTTGTTTGGAATAGTGTTGATGTTGTTTCAAAGTTCTATTTTCTGAATATATTAGGAAACCCTTCCTCTTTCTTCATAAGCTATTTGTAACTCAAAACAATTTAGTAGATGCTGCTTCTATAAATTAAAATATTTTAAAATGATACGGTTCTCGCTGACCTCTTCCCCATCCGACCCCTACTCCTAAATTCAGAAACTCTTACTAAGTCTCCCTGCTTTTCATAGCAATATAGTTATTTACATTGGTTCTATAAGAATCTGTCCTTTTTTTCCACCAAGATATAATTGGAAAAATTGATTGTGTAACCAAGGCCTTACCTAGAGTATCATAATTAAAATGATACACAATCTAGTATGACAAGCTACTTTTAAGGGACAAGGCTGACTTTACTTCAACTTTATGGAGGAAATGCTTATAAACCCTCTTAGAGAATTGTCGTGGTACCTCCCAATCTTAAACGTGGTGGTAAATTCACTTACTTTCTGGCAGGCCAGGAACCTTAGTAAATTTGGAGGACCTTGAGAAGAGATGACTTTCCCCAAATTTGTAATTCAATAAGTGAAATCTGATGGAGAGAGTTTCTTGGACTTGGTTACCCCGGTTTGGAATAGCATATAAGAAGAGGCTTTTAGAAGCACATTCTGAGATTCTCTGTAAAAAACGTCTAGACAGAAGTTAAATCTGTGGACTTAGTAGCTGTTCAACACTATATAGCTCTAGATTTCCAAAGTAAATCCAAGGAGGCCTATTTGGTTAATTAATACTTGTGCTGTACCTATGTAGATAATCTGGGCAAATCTAATGAAACAAGTCTGTTTTGTGATAATGAATACTATTTCTCTGAGATTATTATGATCACTTTGGAGGGTGGTAGATAGAAGACTATCCAAGAAAAATTGTGTCAGACTTCAAAACAGGGGAAAAAAATTACTGTGTGTTCTATCTAGCATACCCTTGAGAGTTACCTCTACCTAAATTATCTATGAGCCATTTTCAACTCAATAAGTTGTAGAAAACTGTTAGTAATGCAAATGATTCTTGTCCATAGAAATGCAGGTGAATTGTGTTCCATGGAGATGAACTTGGTCATTTCTCTGTGGATGTTGACCAGTTTTGCATCTAGGTATAAATTTATTTGAACATTCTTTTTTTTATTCTTTTTATTTTTTTATTTCAGCATATTATGGGGGTACAGATGTTTAGGTTACGTATGTTGCCCTTGCCCCCCTCCCCCCACCAAGTCCGAGCTTCAAGCGTGTCATCCCCCGATGGTGCGCATCACACTCATTAATTACCCATGTGGGTGTTTTCTTTTTTTGAACCAGTCACATCTTATTGGTTCCCTTGCTAATTAATGAGTTAAGAAAGTCCTTGACATGTGTTCAAAAAAACAAAAGAATAGAAGTCCAAACTTTAAAAATAGAGATGTGGAAGACAAAACAATAGGCATGAAAGACTGGCAAAGGAGATACAAAACATGCATAGAGTCTCCAAAGGAAAAAATTAAAACAATGGAATAAAACAAATGGGTAAAAACATAAATTTAGAAAACTTCCTGGAAATAGAGGAATACTTGAATCTACATGTTGGAAAAGTACACTATGTTCCAGAAAAAACTAACACAGAATATTCAACACTAACCCATTCCCTAGTAGGGTATGTTCTGTTACCGTATATTTTTTTCGATTAATAGATGTTACTTTTAAAAGCAGTTTTAGATTCACAGCAAAACTCTACAGAAAGTACATAGAGTTCCCACATACCCTTGCACCTCCCCCTACAGCATCCCCTACTATCAACATCCCACACTGATATGGTACATCAGTTAGAATTGATGAACCAACATTGATGCATCATTTTCAAAACCCATAATTTATATTAGGGTTCACTCTACATGTTGTATATTTTATGGGTTTTGAAAAATGTATAATGACATGTATCGACCATTATAGTATCATACAGAATAGTTTCCCCGCCCTAAAAATTCCCTGTGCTCCACCTACTCATCCCTCCCTCCCTCCCTTCCCCCAAGCTCCTGGCCAACCACTGATTTTTTACTATTTCCACAGTTTTGCCTTTTCCAGAATATCAAATATTTGGAATCATACAATATGCAGCTTTTTCCACATTGGATTTTTCACTCAGTAATACGCATTTAAGGTTCCTCCATGTATTTTTGTGGCTTGACAGTGCTGACTAACATTTCATTGCATGACTGTACCACATTTTAAAACATCCATTCACCTGTTAAAGGACATCTTGGTTGCTTCCAAGTTTTGGCAATTGTGAATAAAGCTGCTATAAACATCCCCATGCAGGTTTTGGAGTGGTTATAGGTTTTCACTCTTTTAGGTAAATACCAAAAGGAGTGTGATTGCTGGGTCATATGGAAAGACTATGTTAATTTTGTAAGAAACACGAAACTGTCTTCCAAAGTAGCTATACCATTTTGTATTCCTGCCAGCAACGAATGAGAGCTCCCATTGCTCTGTATCCTCACCAGCATTTGGTGTTGTCAGTGTTTTGGATTTGGTCATTCTAATAGATGTGTAGTGGTATCTTATTATGGTTCTAATTTAAAATTCCCTAATGACTGTGTGTTCATGTGTGTTCTAAGAACACAGCTAGACTGTATGTGTGTGTATACACACACACATATAACTAGACTATATATAGAGATATAGATTTTATCTACATATTTATATCTCTGTCTCCATATCTACAGCTAGTCTAGCTGTGTGTGTGTGTATATATACATATATATATAAACATATAACTAGATTGTAAATATAGATATATATACATAGGGAGAGAGAGAGAGAGATCTTCATCTTCATTTCTCTCTCTCTCTCTCTATAGTCTGGTTGCATTCCTAGAAAGAAGAAATTGATTTTTTTAGTGGACAGCTAGCATTCTGACATACTTTTGTTAATAAATGTCATTGAGACTATGAATTTTGCTCTGAGTACTGCTTTAGCACTTTAGATTCTGGTATGAGGTATTTTAATTATTATTATTTTCTAGGTATTTCATCATTTTGGTTTTTAAAAATGTCCAGGTGGTAGGGTGCTTTTTATGATTTCATTATTAATATCTAATTTTTGCATTACAACCAGATAATGTCTACTTTATTTATGTGTCTTAGAATTTATTGAGGTTTTTCTTGTCATCAATTTTGTAAATATTCAAGGGGCATATAAAAAGAATATGTGTTTTCTGTTCTCAGGACACAGAGTATATTTTCAGGCTATGGAGTATATTTCCATTAAATCTTCTATAGTAAGTATTTTATTTGGGTCTTCTCTATGTTTACTTTTTGTTTTTATTCATTCAAATAACTGTCATAGGTTGAAAGAGGTAAATTAAATTTTATGTGTTTATGTTCCTCCTTATAATTCCTATAATTTGATACCAAAATCTGTCAAAGACGTGACACATGCACAAAAAGAAAATGACAGACCAATAATTTCTAAATGTTAGGAAAGAGAATTCATCAATATATTAAAATAAGAACACACCACGACAAAATAGGGTTTACTGCAGGAATGCAATGATGACTTAATTTTAGGAAATCTATTATTATAATTCAATATATTAATAGTTCAAAAGAGAAAAATCATATGATTACCTCCATAAAGTCTGAAAAGGCATGTAATTCAATCAATATCCATTGATTTTAACAAAATCTAAAACAGGAATAAATGGACACTATAAAAATGTCTATCTAAACCTAAAAGACAGTATCATCTTTAATGAGGAAACAGTATCAAGCTATTATATAACTTCAAAAGGTTGACTACTATTTAGATCATTTTATAAGAAAACATTAGCAATATCTGATATCTTGATTGTGATTTGGAAGACTATAGCCTACATTTAGTCAGAGTTAAAGCTTGATTAAATTAGACATTAAATCTAGCAACCAAAGGGCAATAATGACATGTTGAACAATAAATATTATATTTTCATAAAAGGAAAATTAAAAAATATTCTTACTCCAAGCAGTGTGTTATGGAGTCAAAATACTGACATACAGTGGAGAAAAATCAGTTCTTAAATAATCATTTGACTGGTGACAAAAAACTGGTAATTCAGATTCTAAACTCCCTTCATAACTGTGTTACCAAACTTCCACTTTTCACTGTACCTGTTTGTTTCAGGAGATTCCAGATGTCGTTGCATTTATGGATCTGCTCAAGTGCACGATTTAGTAACCTGGTCTATTTGGCAAAAATGCAGCAAGATAATTAGTCTCAACAAAAAAGAACTTTAAGCAAATTAATATAATCTTTTATCATTTTCATTAAAAACAGCTAAAAATAAAATGATAGAAAAATGATAGTTTAAACTGAACATTTTGGATTTATATAGAAATATTAGCCTTTATTTGCACTTTTCCCCAGAAAATGAGGATTAAATGGAAAACCTTGAGTGCTGTCAATTTCTTTAATAATCTAGAACAGAAGATAAATACTTTCAGAATGGTGGTGTGAGGAGCTCCATGGACCCTCTCCCCAGCCAAGTAATCATAACTGGTGAGAATTATAAAACATCATATAAAGGCTCAGAAAATTGCCCTGAGGGCATAGAGAAAATGGAGAAACATTTATTCCATGAAATTTACTAAGACCCAGTAAGAACAGTGAGAGGCTGTGACATTTAAGCCATGACCCATTCACCAACCCCCAGCTCAGCGTGATGTAAGCACTACTTTAGGTAGGTGTGGCCAAGGAGATGGGACTTTCTCTATCCCTAGCTTCCAGACTAGGGATTCCCAGGAGGGCCAGATTTACCGCACTTCTCATCCCCCCAGGTCTGTATTGTAGAAGCTCTATTATAAAGAAGCGTAGCTGAGAGGCCTTGGAGCTCTCTTTCTGTGCCCAGCCCCAATTTGTAGGGCAAAAGCTCTACACCAGGAATGGTAGGTTCAGAATACGGGGTCTCAGTTGCTCTCATCTCAGCTTGCTTATAGGATAATTTCCACACTGGGAGAGGCAAGCCAAGAATATCGGGGACTACAACTGTTAACCCAGTCCTCCACTCAAAGAGCTGGACTATCACTCTGAGAGAAGTGGGCCACTATCCCTGCCCCTAGCTCTACAACAGTGGTTCAGAGTTTCTGCCCAGTATGAGGCAGGTCATTAGGAGAGTGAACTCGTAGCACTCCCTAAAGGAAATGACTAATTGGAACAGAGCCTGGGGAAGTTCAAGTCTAAGGACACTGTGAAAAATCATGGAGATTCTGGTAACGAGCAAATTATGAGGAAGCTAGTAGCTCAATGATATCAACAAACGAAACAAAGGAACAACTAGAAGTTCACAGAGTGAACCCAGTGAAGAGATAACTAAGAAGATCCCTACTCCTTCAAAGGGGACTTACTTTAATGGAACAGGCTGTGAAGCAATTTATGCCCAAGAGCATTTTCAAAACACACATACATACAAACAGAGCAATCATCTAGCAATTAGTCAAGAGTAACAGCTGGATGTGATACCAATAGAAGATCATCTAGACCTTAAATCTAGAGGGAGATCAGGGAAAGAGACAGTAAAAAAGAACCCTGCTAAAACCACTGTCATCCCTTATTAGGGGGGAAGGTCGGGGTGACTGCACAGGCACAGACTGTGCCTCCTGAGGAGTGATAGCAGAGTCTAAATATTATGGGAGAAATAGACATAACTGAACTAGCCCAGCCAATTCACTAAACAAATAAAGAAGCAAACATTAACAGCAACAAGCCCCACAAAGAGATAAGTACCCAAAGATGCTATATTATCTAAAATGCCCAGTTTTCAACAAAAAATTACAACATATACAAAGAAACAGGAGAATGTGACCCAAACATAGGAAAAAAGCAGGAAATAGCAACTGAATTTGAAAAGGCCCAGATGTTAAACTTAGCAGACACAGAATACAAAGTAGGAATTTTAAATTTGTTCAAATAATTAAAGGAAACCACAATTAAAGAAGGAAGGTATGGCCAGGTGTAGTGGCTCATACCTATAATCCTAGCACTTTGGGAGGCCAAGGCAGGATTGCTTAAGGCCGGAAATTCAAGACCAGCCGGAGAAACATAGTGAGACCCTGTCTCTACAAAAAACCACAAAAATTAGCTGGGCATGGTGGCAAGCATCAGTTACTCAGGAGGCTGAAGCAGGAGGATTGCTTGAGCCCAGGAGTTGGAGGTTGCAGTGAGCTATGATGACACCATTGCACTCTATCGGAGACAACACAGTGAAACCCTATCTCAGGGGTAAAAAAAAAAAGAGAAGGGAAGTTTGACAACAATGTTTATTAAATGTAGAATCACAATGGAGAGACAGAAATTATAAAAATCAAATGAAAATTCTGGGATTGAGAACTATAATAACTGAAATAAAAAAATTCACTAGAGGGGATCAACACCAGGTTTAAGTTGGCAGAAGAAGGAATTAGCAAACATCAAGATAGATCAATAGAGATTATGAAATATGAAGAGCATAATGAAAAAGAAGAAAAATAAACAAAGCCTCAGTAAAATGGGGACACCACTAAGCACACCAACACATACACAGTGGAATTACCAAAAGGATAGAAGAGAAGAGAAAAAAGTAGTTTTAAAAAATGGCTTAGGCTGGGTGTGGTGGCTCACACCTGTAATCGTGGCACTCTGGGAGGCTGAGGCGGGAGGATCGCTTGAGCTCAGGAGTTTGAGACCAGCCTGAGCAAGAGCGAGACCCGTCTCTACTAAAAATAGACAGAAATTAGCTGGACAACTAAAAATATAAATAAAAAATTAGCTGGGTGTGGTGACCTGTAGTCCCAGCTACTCGGGAGGCTGAGGCAGGAGGATCGCTTGAGCCCAGGAGTTTGAGGTTGCTGTGAGCTAGGCTGACGCCACGGCACTTACTCTAGCCTGGGCAACAAAAGCAAGACTCTGTCTCAAAAAAAAAAAAAAAAAAAGGCTTGAAAACTGCCAATTTTAATGAAAAACATTCATCTACACAACCAAGAAACCCAACAAACTCTAGGCAGGATGAATAAATGCAGAGATCCAGCCCAGATACATTATAGTTAAAACAAAAAAATGACAAAGACAAAGAGAAAAATTTAAAAGCAGCAAGAGAAAAATGATGCATTACATACAGGGGAATCCCATTTAAGATCAGCAACTGATTTCTCATTAAAAACAGTGGAGGCCAAAAGGCAGTGGGATCCAAAGTGATCAAAGAAAATAACAGTCCACCTATAATCTACTACCCAGCAAAACTATCACTCAGAACTTAAAGTGAAATAAAGATATTCCCAGATAAACAAGAGCTGAGAGAATTTGTTGCTAAGAGAATATCTTTCAGGTTGAAAGCAAGTGATACCAGACAGTAATTTGAATCCAAATGAAAAAATAAAAAGCACCAATAAAAGTAACTATGTAATTATATCGGGGGGGAGGGGGCGTAAGGGCAACATACGTAACCTAAACATCTGTACCCCCATAATATGCTGAAAGAAAAAAAAAGAAAAAAAGATAGTATAAACGCAGATTTCTTCTTTTCTTAACTGTTTTAAAAAGCAATTGTATTATATACACACACGTGTGTGTGTGTATATATATGTATTGTTGGGCCTATAACATATAGAAATGTAATATATTTGACAATAACAGCACAAAAGAGGCAGGTGGGAAAAAAGCTGTTTTGGAGTAAGGAAATGAGACCATAAGGTAACTCTAATCTACAGGAAAAAATGAAGAGAAGCAGAAATAGTAAATAAGATGGTTAATATAAAAAGCCATAATATATACTTGCTCTCCTTTCTTCTGTAAGTTTATTTAAAAGACAAAAAATTATATTAAGCAACACAATAAGATGTATTGTTGTGTTCAAAACACATATAGATGACATATGTATAACAAAATAGCACAAAAAAGAAAAGAGAAGAGAGCTAGTAGGAATAACATTTCTATGTCTTATTGGAATTACATTCATAACTTGATGTAGATCCTGATAAATTAAGATCTATATTGCAAGCTGAGCATGGTGATGCATGCCTGTAGTCCCAGCTACTCCAGAGGCTAAGGCAGAGGATTGCTAGAGTCCAAGAGTTCAAGACCAGCCTGGGCAACAAAGCAAGACTCTATCTCTCTTTATCTTTTTATTTTAATTTTTTTAGAGATGAAATCTAGCTCTGTTGCTCAGGCTGGAGTACAGTGGCATGATCATAACACACTGCAGCCTTGAACTCCTGGGCACAAGTGATTCTCCCATTTCAGTCTCCGAAATAGCGGGGACTATAGGTGCATGCCACCATACCTGGATACTTTTTAAAATGGTTTTAGAGATGGGGTCATCCAGGTTGGTCTCAAACTCCTGGCGTTTAAGTGATCCTTCCACCTCAGCCTCCTGAGCTGCTGTACCTGGTGAGACTCCATCTCTTTAAAAGAAAAAAAAAAAAGAGATTTCCATTGTAAGCCCTAGAGTGACCACTAAGAAAGTAACTCAAAAAATATTGTGTAAAACGTCATTAAAGGAACTATAATGTTACATTAGAAAACATTCACAAAAGAAAGGCATAAAGGAGAAAAACAGGACAAAAAATACATGAGACATATAGAAACTAAAAAGTAAAATGGCAGAAATAAATTCAACCACAAAAATAATAACATTAAATGTGACTTGAGTAAACAATCTAATAAAAGGCAAAGACAGTCACATTGTATGAAAAAACATAATCCAAATATATTCTGTCTACAGGAGACATGCATTAGATTCAAAGATACACGTAAGTTGATTGTAAAAGAAAAAAGCTATGCTATGGAAGCATTGACCATAAAAATGTTAGAGTGACAATATTAATATAAGACAAAAATAGACTTTAAAACAAAAAAAAATTACTGAAGACAAAGAGGGAAATTTTATAATGCTGAAAGGCCAATCCATCAGGAATATATCGCAATTATAAACTATATATGCACCTAACAATAGAGCCCCAAAATACATGAAGTAAAAATGGACAGAATTGAAGGGAGAAATAGACAATTCAACAATAAAAGTTGCAGACTTCAATATCCCAATTTATTTTTTTTGAGACAGGGTATCACTCTATTGCCTGGGCTATAGTGCAGTGGCATCATCATAGCTCACTGCGACCTCAAATTCCTGGGCTCAAATGATCCTCCTGCCTCAGCTTCCTGAGTAGCTGGGACTACAGACACATGCCACAATGCCCAGCAAATTTTTCTATTTTTTGTAGAGACAGGGTCTTGCTCTTGCTCAGGCTGGTCTCGAACTCCTGGCCTCAAGCAATCCTCCCACCTCAGCCTCCCAAAGTGCTAGTATTACAGGCATGAGCCACTGTGCCAAGTCAGTGATATTGCACTTTTTTTTTTGAAACAGGGTCTTGCTCTGTTGCCCAGGCTAGAGTGCAGTGGGATCATCATAGCTCACCACAACCTCAAGCTCCTGAGCTCAAGTGATCCTCCTGCCTCAGCCTCCCAAGTAACTGGGACTACAGGCATGTACCACCACGCCTGGCTAATTTTTCTGTTTTTTTGTAGACATGGGGTCTCGCTCTTGCTCAGACTGGTCTCAAACTCCTGGCCTCAAGCAATCCTCCTGCCTCAGCCTCCCAGAGTGCTAAGACTACAGGTGTGATCCACCATACCCAGCCAATACCCCACTTTAAATAAAGGATAGAATAACTGGGCAGAAAATCATCAAGGATATAGAAGACTTGAACAACACTATAAACAACACTATAAACCTACCAGCCCTAACAGAGATCCATAAAAAATTCCACCAACCCAAGCAGAATAAACATTCTTCTCAACCTCATATAGCACTTTCTCCAAGATAACCCATATGATAGGCCATAACACAAACTGCAAATAAATTTAAAATAACGGAAGTCATACAAAGTATGTATTCTGACCACAGTGGAATAAAATTAGAAATCAATAAAAGAAAAAGATTTGGGAAATTCACAAATATGTGGATATTGAACAACAGATGCCTTAATAACCCATGGGTCAAATAAGAAATCACAATGAAAATGAGAAAATACTTTCAGATGAATGAAAAGAAAAACACAACATACCAAAATTTCCAGGATGTAGCTAATGCAGTTCTTAGAGGGAAATTTATATTATAGCTGTAAAAGTTGATACTAAAAAAAAGAGATATCTCAAATCAATAACCTAAAGTTCTACTTTAAGAAATTAGAAAAACAAAAGAAAATTAAACATTAAGCAAGCAGAGGGAAGAAAATAATAAAGATTAGAGTAGACATTAATGAAATAGAGACTAGAAACACAATAGAAAAAAAAGTTGGTCCTTGAAAAAGATCAACAAAATTGACAAACCTTTGTCTATATTGACCAAGAAAAAAAGAGAGAAGACACAAATAACTAAAATTAGAATTGAAAGAGGAGGCACCACTACCAACCTTACTGAAATAAAAAAGGATTATAAGGGAATACTGTGAAAAACTGTAGGCCAATGAATTAGATAAATCAGATGTAGTGGATAAATTTCTAGAAAGATAAACTACTGAAACTGATTCAAGAGGAAATAGAAAATCTGAATAGACTACAAAAAGTAAAGAAGTGAAAAATCTATAATCTGAAAACTATGAAACATTGTTGAAAAATTAAAACCTAAATAAATGGAAGGATAGCTCATATTCATGGATTAGAAGCCTTAATATTATTAAGATCACAATACTACCCAAACTGATCAACAGTTTCAATATAACCCCTATCAAAATCACAGCTGGCTTTTGTGCAGAAATCAATAAATTGATCCTAATGTTAATATAGAAATTCAAGGGACCCAGAGTAGCCAAAACAATCTAGAAAAATAAGACCGGGCATGGTGGCACATGTCTGTAGTCCCAACCACCTAGGAGGCTGAGGAAAGAGGACTGCTTGAACTCAGGAGTTTGAGGTTGCAGTGAGCTACAATGATGCCACTGCACTCTACCTGGGGCAACAGAGCAAGACTCCGTCTCAAAAAAAAAAAAAAGAAAGAAAGAAAGAAAAATAAGCACAAAGGTAGAGGACTAACACCTCCCCATTTCAAAACTTACTACAAAACTATAAAAATTAAAGCAGCGTGGTATTGCCATAAAGATAGGCATAGACATCAATGGAATCAAATTGAAATTCTAGGAATAAATCTCATTATGGTAAATTGATTTTCAATAATGATGCCAAGATAATTCAATGGGAAAAAATAGTCTTCAACAGTATTCCTGGGACAAATGGATATTCAAATGCAAAATAATAAAATTGGACTCCTATTTCACACCACACACAAAATTAACTCAAAATGGATCATAGACCTAAGTGTAAGAGCTAAAAATATAAGACTTTTAGAAGAAAATATAGAGGTAAACTTTTATGACTTTGGATTAGGAAATGATCTTAGATATGATACCAAAAGCACAAGCAATAACAACAAAATAAATAAAATGGATATCATCAAAATTAAAAATGTATTTCAAGGAGTACTAGTAAGAAAGGGAAAAGACAACCCACAGAATGGGATAAAATAATTGCGAATCATGTGTTTGATGAGTCTAATATAAAAAATATCTAAAGGATTATTACAACTCATGGTAAAAAAACAAATAGCCTAATTAAAAATGAGCAAAAAATTTCAGTAGACATTTTCCAAACAAGATATACAAATGGTCAATAAGCACATGAAAAGATGCTAGACTCCATTAGTCATTAGGGAAATACAAATCAAAATCATAATGAGGTATCACTTTATACTCACTAGGATGGCTATAATCCAAAAAACTTAATAACAAGTGGTAATAAGGAAGTAGAGAAATTGGAACCCTCATCCAGTGCTGGTAGGAATGTCAAATGGTGCATCTACTTTGGAAAACTGTGGCAGTTCTTCAAATGATTAAACACAGAGTTACCATATGACTCAGCAATTCCACTCTTAGGTATATACTCAAAAGAAATGAAAACATCCACACAAAATTTGTACATGAATGTTCATCACAGCATTATTCATAAAAGCTGAAAATTGGAAACAACATAAATACTCATCAATGAATGAATGGACAAACAAAATGTGGTATATCCAAACAATAAAATATTATTCAGCCATAAAAAGGAATGAAATACTGACGCACACTAAAACATGAAGAAACTTGAAAATATAACTTAAAGATTTATAAAAGGAGCCAGTAAGAAAAGACTATAAATTTTATGATGACATTTATATGAAATACCCAGAATAGGCAAATCTATAGAGACAGAAAATAGGTTAGTGGTTGCCCAGTGCTGGTGGTAGAGATGAGGAGTGACTGCTAATGGGTAAAGGGTTTCTTTTTATGGTGATGAAAATGTTCTAAAATTAGATTGCATTGATAGTTGCAGAATTCTGTGAATATTTTAAAGACCATAAAATTGGACATTTAAATGGGTGAATTGTAAGGTGTATGAATTATACTTCAATAAGTCTGTTAAAAAATAATCTAGGACAGGGATCAAGACAATTTTTCTATAAAAGGCTAGACAGTAAATATTTTAGGCTTTGCCAGTCACATATACTCTTTTTCATATATTTTTCATTTTTAATTACAACCTTTTACAAATGCAAAAAATGTAAAAACTATTCTTAGCTCTCAGGCTGTACAAAAACATCCATGGGCCTGATTTGGCCAGTTGGCAGTAGTGTACCCAGCCCTATTCTAGGCAAAAGATATAGCTCCTTGACAAATTACGATTACTATGTTTTTAAAGTATCCCTTGCTTCTCCTAACTCATACTGAGAAGGATAGAGACAATGTTGATAGGAGTATGCAGTCTATCTATATTCCTTCATCACCTATTTACTTGGAAATATCCCAATTTATGAGGATTTACAGAACAGGGAGCAGATATATATAATAGAATCAAGAAGTATGTTGTAGAGAGACAGAGTACCACAGTCTAATCCATAGGGAACACACTTAGATGATGAAAGTCAGAAGTATATTTTCAGTTATCTAAATAGACATCCTTTCGAAAGCAAAGATTACAGAAGGGTTACTAAGTTATAGAGTTCTTAGGAAATACAGATGTATACAAGGGAAAGAACATAGAATAAAAAAGAACATTTGTTAGAAACAAAGAAAATAATTAAGGACTATCCTTAAGAGTTTATGAAATTTCCCTCATGTCAATTTGATCTCTATTCACTGAGAGAAAAATATTTAACTAACTCAGGACTACAAACTGAAAAGGAAGAACTTTTAGAAAGTTAAAAGCATTATATAAAAACAAGATTTATTACTATTTTTTAGTAAAGCAAAAGTTCCTATTGAGAATTAAATTACATTTACCTTTACCTGTTAAGAAGCAGAATTGTTTTCTTGTTTGTTTTGCTCTGGGACAGGTAGATTATTTTCTCATCTTCTTTTAAAACGGAAAGACTTCTTAAGAGAGGGCACTTTACTTCTCATAAACAAGGATTTTGTCTTCTTTACCTCTATATCCCCAGTACCTAGCACAGTGCTTGGGTGCTGAAATGTTTTCTTGAGCTGAACTCAACAAGGGAAGGGAAAGGAAGGGAAATACACTGGCAGAGATCTGGTGAGAGTTTGTTTCAGATCTAAAGAATAATATAAAAGAAGAGATTCACTGTCTGGGGGATGGGCACACTTGTAGCTCTGACTCGGACAGTGTAAAGGCAATTTATGTAACCAAAGTGTTTGTACCCCTGTAATATGCTGAAATAAATAAATAAAATAAAAAAGAAGAGATTAACAGGAGGAGAAGAATAAATAGAAAGATTTTACATGGATTGGAGAGAAGAGAAGCTGACAAGTATGGGAAATTAGGAAGTTGTCTTTGTACAAATAAGAGAAATCAAGTAGAGAGAAGATCCAGATCTTAAAAATCACACCAAAAAAGGCTATTGGTCTGACTTGGAGACAATTTTCTTAGTTTGAAAGAAAAAAGGTAAAGAGCTAAAGGCAAACCAATAATCTGGTGTAGGGGAGACTGTGATGTTGCCAGCTCCTAAAAGGGGTAACGTTTAAGAATATGACAGAGGAATTCAGGCAAGGTAAGGAATTCTGTCTTGGTGAAATTGAATTAATGATGAGATATTAAAGGATGTGGGGCAAAGAAAGAAAATGCAATTGAGTGAAAAAAACAAGCTAAGTAAATAATTTCAGATGGCTACAAAGCTCTGGAAATAGATGAGTTCTTCCTTAGAAGACATGTGCAAAGAAACAAAAGTAGGGGAAACACTCCAATGGACCATATGTAATCACAGGGAGACAATGAAGATAAAGAACATTTAAAAACATATTTGGAAAGAGTGGTCCAC
>RJWJ010024598.1:0-24652 GCA_004363605.1 Indri indri | reverse complement strand
TGGTATTCTTGTGGGGTCCAGCAGTCAAGGAAACTTTTATTTTTTTCACTTAACAGCACACACTCTTAGGCTTACTTTTTGTGATCACTGAGGCAGTTAGAATCTTGGCTACATGTCGAGGACATTTACCTCCTGCACTCTCTCCTATTGCCTTCTGTTTCTTTTTTCCTGGTGGTGTCATTAAATTCAGGAAACAATTACCCTTGACTCCCACCATGGAAGTTACAGAAAGAAGTATTAAAGGCTTCTCCCTCCCTGTTACCCAAAGGTTTGGCATTTAGGAAGCAATATTAGAAGTGAATTCTGAAAGACTGAAACAATCCGGTATGCTTACTTTCTAGCCCCAAACAGACCACGATTCACTATAATAAAAATACCTCTTATATTTTATTACAACCAAATATGTGTACATTATGAGCATAGCTTAAAATGAAAATTACAAAAAGGAGGTTTCCTACAAAAAATGCTGATAGAGTTGAGTTTTGTTAGCATGAGTGACTATAACCAAACATAGAAACAAATATGAGAAAAATAAATAATAAAAGTCACCTAAAGTTAATATTTTGACCTTGATTAAATGCACAATGAAGACTAGTGTTTCCAGTGATAAAATTATATGTTGTATTTCTGTAGTTTCCAACCCCTGGGGCATGGACTGGTACCAGTCTGTGGCCTGTTAGGAACAGGGCCACACAGCAGCAGGTGAGCAGCAGGCGAGTGAGCAAAGCTTCATCTGTATTTACAGATGTTCCCCATCACTCACATCACCGCCTGAGCTCCGCCTCCTGTCAGATCAGTGGTAGCATTAGATTCTCATAGGAGCATGAACCCTACTGTAAACTGCATGCGAGGGATCTAGGTTGCATGTTCCTCATGAGAATCTACTGCCTGATTATCTGAGGTGGTGACGCTAGCACTGGGGAGCAGCTGGAAATACAGATTATCATCAGCAGAGAGGTTTGACCGCACAATAAAAGTAAAGTGCTTGAATCATCCTGAAGCCATTTCCCGAATCCGTGGAAAAATTCCATAAAATCGGTCCCTGGTGCCAAAAATGTTGGGGACTGCTGTTACATTTGTGTAAGTACATATTTATTCATATGTGTACACATACACACAGATCTACATATTGAGAAACAGACTAGAACATTAATTTCCTCTTAAACATACTAATTCCAGAGATTAGAAGAAAGCTGGGTGTTTCCAGAGCAGGAATCATCACAATTAATCTTTAGAGTAAGACTGATTGATTTCGAACATTATTCTGATGCTTATCAGGTAAGTGACCTTGAAAAGACTCTAAATCCCTCTATGACTTAATTTCTTTATCTGTAAAATGAGAATAATAATACAGTTGGGAGGATTAAATAAATTAATATACATTAAAATTTTAGAATAAGGGTCAGCAAGCTTTGTCTACAAAGTGAAAGATACTAAATGTTTTAGGCTTTGCTGTCTCTGTCATGTATTCTTTGTTTTGTTTGCTTGTTTCTTATTTTCCTATAACACTTTAAAAAAATGTAAAAAACATTTCTAGCTCATGAGGTCACACAAAAAACAAGCCACAGGTTAGAAAGGTACCTTGCACTTACTAAGGGCTATGTACATGCTACTTATTATTATTATTATCGAATCTAAATTTCTAGACAAGTGTTTGAAAGTAATAAGTATTCAATTAAGTGTTCATTGTAGAAATAAATAATACGGCAGAACTATAAATACATATTTTCCATTAGTGAGATCACAAAATGCATAAATATTGATCTTTTCCTCTCTTTTTGCTTTTTTCATTCTTGAATCATGACTTCGAATTTTAAGAAATCCCCCAAAATTAGTTGTTATAAAAAACATTTGTAGTTAACATGCTTATTTCTTTATACAGATGGGCTCTGTTTCTTGTTAATTGTTGAAACTCTCTAATGTGGCAGCCACTAAGTGCAATATAACCATGTAAAATCCTGCATAATTTTATATACAGGCTCATTAGCCCATCCCAGTGTTATCATTGAGCTATCACTTTGATTGGCTTCAGAGTTTCAGAGACTGGAACATAATAACTGTTAGTTTTGTTTAATAAAATGATAATTAGTTTCATGGAAATGAAAACAACTATCAGGGAATTTCAGGTGAACATAATGACTAATTTACTCACACCACAAATAAATTTAGAACCCAAAGTAACTGATGGTGAGATCCGCTCTATGGGCACTTACCATCTTAAAAACATAAAACGCCAATGGAAATAGTGCCCGTTTTATTGTCCACCTCATTTAACACCATTATACTAGCCTTAAGTGTCTGAAGAAAACATAAGCATGTTAGAACAGTATTCATTAGCATGCTGATTTATCTAATATTTGGGGTTCCCTGTATACATCTAATTCAGGGCTATTCTCACATATGCATGCATGCACGCACTTACAACCTTATCTACATTTATATGCACACAAATACTCCCTACACACACACACCCACACCCATACTCTAATACATTCACACGCCCTATACACACACACACATACCTATACACACTCACACAGAACCCCTAGACAGCAAATTAAATCCTTGATCATATCCTTCTTCACAGAGTTATTGCCGACAGGAAAGAAAAAAAAATGGGGGCGTCATATCTGGCTACTTTTGTGTAGAGTGCAACTTCTTTTACTAAGGAGATGTATTATTCATAGGATAATCTCATCATGGAATACATACCTAAACACCCTGAGTTTTTTATATACAGCAGTAATTAAGCAGTGAATTCAAGTAGGAAAACAGACTTTGTTTTCTTGGCAATAAAAGCTTCATTTGGAATGAACATTATACCAGCTATAGGATAAATTCAGTTTGCTTGAACTGCAGCCACATTACATAGCCTAACATGTTACAGGTGAGCATGTAAAGTACAAAATGGCATTCTCCTGATTTATAGATAATTTATCATCTTTGACATTATAATATTGAATAAAAGAACTACATAGGCTATAGCTGATATTTTTCATTATTATTGCAATTCTTTACTGCATTCCTAATGGAAAAGAGTTCAGTATCATTAGTGAAATATGCAAAAATATGCAGAATTTTACCCTGAAGGAGATTATGCTGGAAATTCAGGCAAAAGGACTTAACATAATAGTGCACTAATAAGTCAGCTCTCTGCATTCAAAGATTTTAACGTTTGCTCTGCCACCTTCAGTTGGATCTGGATTTCAAATCACAGCTGTATATCTACAGTTCTTAAATCTTAATTAGCCTGGCATGCCGTCCAGCCCCGGAGTAAGAAGAAAAAGTGAACAGTGGGCTCATGCATCACACATTGTACAATTCAGGAAGTGATGCGGGGGAAAGTCACAGGCACTGATTTCGCTTCATCACTGTCATAAACCAGTTTCCATCAGTGTTTGCAGAACTCTAACATGCAGTGCAAAATCTGTGGAAGTTAGGAAGCTGTTGGCACAAAAATGAATTAAGTGGGCTATGATAAAATACTTTCTAGGGTGAAAGATGTCATCAAGATAAATATAGGTATGGGTGTTTTCCGAGAAGACCAAATGAAATACAAAGATCAGACTTAAATTAGTAGTGACTATGACTTCATAGTCACATAAGAGGTATATTCTTGTGTGTCAAAGAATGGATACCTAATTGAATAGAAAGACTGAATTTTTACTTTTTGCATAGTCATTGTGTATATGCTAGGATTTAAAAATTTCTACCAAAATTTGATAAATTTAAATCCTTGTAAATAGGATATGCATCAGTCCTGGGATCATCATATGTGAGTACCAATTGATGTCTTTAACTTAGAGAACAAGGCGAGAGGAAGCCAAAGAAGTAAACAGTAAAAAAATAACTCTAATTCTTTGAATAGGAGTATTTACAGGATTTAGCAATATGAAATACATAAACATATGCTTTATCTCACTATACATTTTCTCCACTCCAAAAATAATGCCTTGTGCAAACTTAGAGAGGCTTATTCTGAAGACTTGCTTGTTTTCATCAGTGAACGATTTTACAGAGTGAATTATCGAGAAGCGTTTTAAGATTGCATTCACTTTGTATGTTGTGCCTGATATACAAAATATATCATTTCTAAAAGTCAAGGTTTTTTATGTAATAGACTTGGTTCCCTAGTAGAGTGAACTTTTCATGAAAGCCCTGGATATAATTGAGTTTTCTTTCATGTCTTTAAAGCTTTTTAAAATTCATGAAATTTCTTATCATTTTTGCAGCAAAGCAAAAGTATTTCCAAATCCTTTTTGAATTTTGTGTTTAATATTAACATATTTAAAATGTTACAGAAATAGACGGAGTGGAATAAATCTTACATAAGAAAGTGTTTGATTTTTGATGCATTTTAATGCTACAAAAAGGTCAGTTATTCCTGTTAAATTGGGTCTGTTACCTGTCACAGAGCTGTCTAGATTGTCCATACTGGATCCGGGTGTCTGGTCTAGTGCTCTCAGGGGCCTGGGGATTTCTAAAGCTTCCTCTTCATCGTCGGCATCATCATCCGCAACATCTGTTTCCAAATCAGAAATCAAGGCTCCGGACACGTAACCTAATGGTGGAACCGGGGGCTGTGGAGGTTGATTATTGCTTTGCATGTGCCTAGAATTCAAATGAAATTTTTTTTTAAAAAAAGGAATTCATTAACATTCAACAAAATTATAATTTGAATTAAATGGCGTGCGATAGCAACTAATATTGTGTTCTTCCTTTCCATTAACTAATTTTAGAGCTTACAGTGCTTTCTTACACATCACCAGAGACAATGGGCTGCAGATACGTGACTCACCAAACAAGGACAACATAGGCCATTTAACTCTTCGATTAGTATTTATAGGACAATACAGACCCAGTATTTTTGTATACATAAGACATCCAGAGGAGAATAGGAATATTTGTCACAAATAACTATTTACAGTTAACCTTTTTCTCCAATAAGAATATAAAAATTTTGTTCCTAGCTTACTGTCAAAATTCTACTCAGTCTGTATAACTAACTCATGCCGCCTGCTGTCCCTTATGAAGAAAAGATGCCACACAAGGGCCTAATATCCAGTCATCCAACCGTGACCATGTTCCCAGCCTGTGAAGCTTCCTTCCTGCATCAGGCTGGATGGTTGTTTCCAATTTAACCCACTTTAGGGTAAGCACAACTAATTTATGCTCTAGTAACTATTTGTATGTTTGTCTCACCCACCAAAGTCGTAAACTCCTCAAAGGTACAAGAGATTAATCGCATCATTCTCTGTGTTTATAACCTTAGTGTATTAAATAAACCTTTTACAATGAATACAAAATTCTAACTTCAATCTTATGAATTAAATAGAACATGTATTGTCAACCCTCTTTTTGAATTTATTGAAGTGACATGTTTCAGACCAGGTAGCTAACAAAATGCGAAGCTGGACGGTAGGGTCCAATCGATTTGCTTTGAGTCTATTTAGAGTTTCCTCTAAACCCTAAAAAGCTAAATGAAAGCAATTCATTGTTATTTGTTACTGGCATTAAAGAGTGAATATACTACATGTTTTAACATATTAAGTCTTTTATTTGCCTTCATACAAAAGTATTTAAAAGACCCTTGCTATTTACGGGAGGTATAAAACAAGTGCTGTGTATTTTTACTGTTAGCTTTTGAATGAAAAAGATGAGATTTTTTTTTTATCACTTTTGCCCTTTGGTAAAATACTTCATTCTTCCAGAATTTGTTGAATATTCCTCTCCCAATTGCCTTTTGAAATTGTAACCAACTCCAATGTTAACAGGATTCTAGATTATTCAATGTTAAAAAAAAACCAAAAAAACAAAAATGGGCCTGGTGCAGTGGCTCGCACTTATAATCCTAGCACCCTGGGAGGCCTAAGCAAGAGGATTGCTTGAGTTCAGGAGTTCTAGGCCAGCCTGAGCAAGAGCGAGATCCTTTTCTACAAAAATAGAAAAAGTAGCTCGATGTGGTTGTGTGTGCCTGTAGCCCCAGCTACTCTGGAGGCTGAGGCAGGGGAATCGCTTGAGCCCAGGAATTTGAGGTTGCAGTGAGCTATGATGATGCCACTGCATTCTAGCTGAGGCAACAGAGCAAGATCCCATCTCAAATATATATATATATATTATTTCTGGAGGCTACCTCAATATCATCAGACCTGATTCTTTAATATAATAGATCAGATATTTAAGGCCCCAAGTTATTACTAGGCATTCATGACAACTTATTAATTGAAAAGTCAGGAAGAAAAAAGAAAGAAAATCTTGAGCATTGATGAACACATCCTCGTGTGTTACCTCAAGTTCTGTTTCTGAATTGGGGATGGAAAGAGCCAAGTGACGAGCAAGAGGATATAAGGCCACATTTGTTTACACGATTCATTCTACTATAACGGTGTGGACGTTATTCCTGGGAAGGATGGAACAGACCAACATTCTAGTCCTACATCATTGATGGCAACTCTTGACAGAATAAATATACATTATGGGATGAAAAATGTATTCCTTGAGTTAAGGAAAATTAGGAGATAAACTAAAATACAGGAAAAAGGTACATGACATTTATAAATATTTTCTAGTGACAAGCACTGTGCTGTGTACTCATGGATCAATATAAACAGAATCCCTGGAGATAGATCCTGGGGATCATTATTTTTTAAACAGTCTGCCTTTGATGCTGATGTGCAACCCAGATGGAGAAGTACTTCCAAATCTGAAGGGCAAGGTCGCAGGTGAATGCACAGGAACTCATAGCTCCCACATATGGAGTCAGCTAAGGCATTCTGGAAGATTGCTGGATTCGGTAGAAATATATCCAGAAAGAAAAACAGGGTCTACTCTGTTGGTACTAAGAGCAGGTGGAGATGAACTAGTTTGTTCATCCATTTAGCAAATATCTATGAAGTACTTACTAAGTGGGACACTCTTCTAAGTGTGGAAAGACAGCAGTGAACAACTCAGATCAAAATCCAAGCCCTTCTGAATAATAAAAGCTAAACTATAGCCAGGTACTTTACTAAGTACTATACAAGTGCAAACTTATTTAATTCTCACAAAAACTATGCTATGTAACAATGAATTAAATCTTGACCCAAGAGACGGTAGGCATTTTCCCTCTACTCCTAGGAGGTAATCTTTAAGCCCTTAGAATGTCCTGTCTGACAAAACTGTCTCCGTTTACCTGGAAATCTTAGGCTGCTGCACAAAGTATTAATATAACAATATGATTTATGGTGGGGCTTTGAGTTGCACGGTATCAGTTCAACCTCTGGAGGGGCTGGAGACTGAGTCAGCCCTGTGGATATTCATCAATGTATATGTGACAGAGTCCAAATGAAGTCTCAGGAACTCAGGGCTCACGTGCACTTCCTCGATTGACAGTACTCTCTGCGTATTGTCACTTTCTTTGCTGAGAGTGGAAGCTCTGCTCTTGGAATTTTCCTGTTCTTTGTCCCATGCTCCTCTTCTCTTGGCTGATTTTAATCTGCACCTTTTCACTGTAACACACTGTAACTTTGCATATTACAGCTTTCAGTGAACTCTATGACTTATTCTAGAGAATTCTTGAACCTCAGAGTGGTCTTAGGGACCCTTGAAATTTGTACTTGGTGTCAGAAGTGAGGGTGGTCTTGGGGACTACCTTCTAATTTCATATATGAAATAATTACTATTATCACTATCATTTTACACATCGGGAAACCACGGCATATAAACGTTAAGCAAGTTGCTCAAAGTCATACAGCCAGTAAGACAAACAAGTTCACCTTCATGGCAGTGGTGCCAACCCTGGCTGTCAAATCCTACCCAGGTTTTGCAACCAGAATCTATCTGGGGGTGGGGCCTAAGTATCAATATATTTTAAGGTTATTCAGGTGGTTCTAAAACACAAATTTGAGAACCCCTAAGCTAGAGTCCATGCTTTATTTTTTTTATTTTTTTTTTTTGTTTTATTTTTTTTTGAGTCCATGCTTTAAAGAACTAAACTACACAGTTTTTTAGTTAAGTTGAAGGAAATCCTATGGCTCTTTACGCAATTGGCTTCAACTATTTAAGTGATGTTTCATAAAAAGCAGCTTGATGCAAAAACTATACTGTTTAACAGTAGCTTGTTTTTGAACCTGGGGAAACACCTGAAGATTGTTTGGGAAAAAGCTCTAAAATCTCTGATCCTAAAAAAAAAAAAGAAGCTGTTTGTAATAAGCTGTACATGATTTCTTGGTTTTGGTATCTCTTTCTGTGTAATTAGCTGTTTCTTAAAAATAGTCATTAATATTGAGACTAAGAATTACCTCATTATCAATTCATCTTTGTAGCTAGAACTATTAAAAACACAAATACTATTTAAAATAATTTACTCTGACTTTAAGCACAGGGTGTAAATCAACAGGAGATAATTGGAGATATGTCACTGAGATTTCACTTTCAAAAGTCCAGAATTATATGTCACTATTTGCAGAAGAAAGATCAAATATGAAAAAAAAAACTATAAAAGTGTGAGAGTTGGTCTTATCTGTATTTCTGCCATATTTTCACACGATACTAAGTAGATTCCCATCTATAGTTTATGAAAGCTTTACTTGGAGCTTTTTATTTATTCTTGAGGATTCTGGGATGCATTTACTGTCACTAATATTGTTGCTTTTTCTGTCTCATTTAATTCATCCTAAAGAGGGCCTTTTCATAACTGACACTGACCATATGTGATTTGCAGAAGCTTACATTTGCATATTCACAACCACATACAGAATTAATCACAGACACTTTGAAGAGTCTAAAAGTAGTCCTTTATTATGACATTGGAAGTGTGTTCAAGGATAAGCTATTTGAAGCTAAACCATAAATTAGAAAAGATTCTGGTCTAGTCAAAAGCCCTTTAGCCTAAAATTCTGCAGATCTGAATTCTTCCAGTTCACTCTCTAAATATGTGACTTTGGTCAGATTATTTAACATTTCTGCAGTCATTTTCTTATCTAAATGTTTAAGGAATTATACAAAATGACTTTTAACCCCAGCCATGTAGCTATATCAAAATCTCTTGTGAATTCATGTGAAAGAATATTCCCATGCGTTGAAAGCATGGGTCCCTTGACTTAATGAAGATATTTACCATGTTTGCTTTGCTATATCAAACTGATAGGCCCTTGTCAACTCGTCCAGGTGAGCCTGTAGCATGGGTTGCATCTCTTCCCGTGGAGATGGAGTAAGAGTTGCAGTGGACTGCTGTCCAAAAGAGATAGCAGGAGAAGAAGCCACGCCTCGAACAGGAGGTGTTGGAACTCTATCATCATCTTCTTCCAATTCATCTTCCATACCTTGGTGTAAGTATGTTTGCACTGGCAATGGTGGGCACCAGCTATCACTGTCATAACTGAAATTAAATGAGAAAAACATGCAAATTGTCACTCACAGGTACACACACAATTATACTGGCAATAAATAGCAACCGTATGATATCTGAAATATTCTCTCAGTTTATTTCCTCCTGATCAAGTTGTTGGTGCTATCATAGTAAATCACCTGGCTGTTATCTTATTTTCTAATTGTAATTACATCTGTTATCTCAATATCTCAATTTATTCTTAAAAGACCTTATTAGCTAATTGTTACTACCCCACAGTTACAAAAGGCAATAACTTCCCAACAAATTTACTCATGTGTAAAAACCAAATTGCTAATTAACCATAATTAATGAATTTAGTGCCTGTAGATTTAACTACTTCCTTCTCCTCTTCATACTTGTGTACCAATAGAACATGCCAATATAGCTGATTGATCATCTGAGTTAGTGTTGGAGAATTCTATTTACTGTTTCATTCCATGTCAGACATTAAGACTTTTTGATATAAAATATATTCAATATCTCTTTGATTCTCTTAATTTTCTCAGTAGAAACTATATCCCCTTTATCTTGACATTAAATGCAAATCATAAAACAGAAGATCAAAATCTTGCCCTAGAAAATATATTTTAAAAAATAACAATATTTTTATCATAATAAAAACATTTAACATGAGATCTAGCCTGTCAATGAATTAAGTGTAAAATACAATAATTATTTTAAAACAGCAATTTTTAAGGCATTTTAGGTACCTTAAAAATATAGAATATATTTTTATAGAATATAGATAATTAATCCAAAAAGAGTTAATCGCTATACAAAATTAGTAGCATTTCTATTACATATTCTTTCTTCTCATAGTATTTTCAGAAATCAAATCAATCCTAACATACTATTAAAAAGACACTTGAAGATAAGAAAATATTATTGGATATAATTTTTTTATTTCAAAATATTAAGGGAGTACAAGTGTTTTTGTTATGTGGATAGCTTTTATAACACTTTAGTCAGGGCCATACGTGTGCCCATCACCTGAGTAGTGTTCATTGTACCTGTTAGGTAGGTTTTTGCCCTTCCTTCGTCCCCCAGCCCCCTTCTTGATTTCCAGTGATTTTTACTTCTTTCTGTGCCCATCAGTTAGTTTGGATATAGTTGTCTTATGAATTCAACCTCTTAAATATCTCATGGATCCTTCCCCTGCGCTTCATCCCTGCTTCACAATCATAGATCAGTCTCCTGATGTAAACCAACTCACTAGCTTTCCAAGTCTCTTGGGATGTCATCTCATCTTCCAACCTTTTTCCATAGAGGAAACAGGTTAATGTTTCTAAAATCTTCATTCACATCACATCTATGCTTAAAATTATTCAGTGATTGTAACTAATATAAGAAAAATTCCAAACTCATTAGCTGGACTTGAAAGACCCTTCCCTATCTGATCAGCCTGTTTTTCTAGCTTCGTTTCCTCAAAACCAGCCTATCCTATGTTTTCTCTAAATCTGGGTCTGTATGTGACTGTTCTCAAATCATCTGCTTATGAGCTCCTGCTCTTCCTTCAAGGTTCACTTCAAACGTCATCGGTTTGTGAAGCCTTCTCTGCCGCCTCTTCATATGGAATTGATTACAGCTTCATAGTACTTATATTTTGGTACTTCTTACATTAAGATTATTTGTTTCTATGTCTCTTTTCTCTACTATTCTGTGAGATCCTTAAACCCAAGAACTTTTAAATTCTCCCCTTTCTATTTCTAGCACCTGGTACAGTATCTGTTACATGGGAGATACTCGTTAAAGAAATTGAAATAGAATAAATGTCACAAATATATATAACCAGTTTTAATCTCTCTTACAAATTGTAACTCATAAATGTTCAGATGCTTCTTGAATATTTTCACTTGAACATCTTCTCATTTATTCTGTTTAAAACTGAATTTATCATAAAAACCTGAACATGGATATTTATAACAGCTTTATTCATAATGGCCCAGATTTGGAAGCAATCAAAATGTCCCCTAGAAGGCAGATGGATAAACAAACTGTGGTACATCTAGACAATGGAATATTATTCATCACTAGAAAGAAATGAGCTGTCAAGCCGTGAAAATACATGGAGGAAACTTAAATGCATATTATTAAATGAAAGAAGCCAGTCTGAAAATGCTGCATACCATACTATTCCTAATATTTGACATTCTGGAAAAGACAAAACCATGAAGACAGTGAAAAGATCTGTTGCTAGAGGTTATGGGGGGGAAGAGATGAACAGATGGAGCACAGAGCACTTTTAGGGCAGTGAAACTACTCTGCATGATACAATAATGGTGAATATGTGTTCGTTATAAAATTGTCCAATTCATGGAAAGTACACCACCAAGAGCGAACTCTAATGTAAACTACGAATTTTGAGTGATGACGACATGCCAATGTAAGTTCATCAATTGTAACAAACGTACCACTCTGATGGGGGCTGCCGATAGTCGGGGAGGCTATGCATGCATAGGGGCTGGGATAAATCTCTGTACCTTCTGCTCAATTTTGCTGTGAACTTAAAACTGATCTAAAAATAAAATTTATTTGAAAAAACACAATTTATCATCTTTTTTCCTGACAATTTTGTGTCAGGACCCTGACTCTATTTCACAAAACATACACACACATTTCTGAGAGGCAGATTGATAGTAAACAAATAATCAACAATGCAGAGTACTATAAAAGGAGAGAGCAAAAGGCCTAAACTAGTTTTGGGGTTGGGCTAAATTCATTTTCCCAAACCTCAAAGATTTTTCTTTCAAATTTGGTTTTACTTTTGACTCCTTTATTTTTATTTCCATGGTCATTTTCTTCTCTTACTGAGGCTACCTGAATGACTTTTTTCCTTAATGAATTATAAAATGAAGACCCTGTTTCAGAAGCCCTATACAGCAGGGGTCTCCAACCTCCGATGAGTTCTATACTTATTTCATTATATATTATAATGTAATAATAATAGAAATAAAGTGTACAATAAAAGTAATGTGCTTGAATCATCCTGAAACCATCCACCCCACCCCCCTGCCCCCAGTCTATGGAAAAATTGTCTTTCATGGAAACGGTCCCTGGTGCCAAAAAAGTTGGGGACTACTGCTGTATAGAATGATAGGAATATCTCTTTCTAAATCTCTTTTATAATGTAGTATAAACAGCAGGCACATTTTAATGTGTCACAAATAAAAATTTCATATAAACTAGAAAATACAATTGGTTCAATTTGTATTCCCATTAATTGACTATAGCGTGAGTGCAAGTCTGAAGTGAAAAAATATTTTGCCCTAAACTGATGTCATTTTTATCTGTGTTATATGTTGAATGTCACAGTTAGCTTTCATTTAAAGAAAAGATTCCATCACTAACAAAGTTTGTAACTCATTATCATAGTTGGCTTTACTACTTTTAGTTTTTCCCATGCCCTGATGGGAAAAGAAATCCCTCAGTTTTCTTTTGTTTTAAACTTATTTATTTGACTTTTAATATAATATTCTTAAGTTAAACAGAAAGATGTATAAGAAAGCCAATCAAAAAAGAACTGCCCATTTTTAGTAAGGAATGTGTTTGCTGTTATACTTCATCAATGGTTATAATTAAATTACTCTGTAAAACTTGTTACAAAAGAACACATTTTTTGTGCCAAAGTAATAGGTGCACTTTCCTTACTTACATTGGCTTATTGCCAGGGATATTATACCTTTGAAAAAAGAGAGAACAAGACATGTTTATAAATCTTTCAAATGGGAAAAATCAATTATTTCTTAAAATTTCCCTATTCCATAAGTAGTAAAATATTCTTACTTTTAATAATCTAATGGAGGTACACATATGAAATGAAAATACATAGAGAACATAAAAGAAAGAAGAAATATGTGTTATATGTATCATGTGTTAAGGCAACAGAAAAAATTATAATCAGCTATATTCAACTTATTTTTTCTGTTGTTTTTTGAGACACGGTTTCACTCTGTCATCCCAACTAGAGTGCAGTGGCATCATCATGGCTCACAGCAACCTCAAACTCCTGGGCTCAAGCGATCCTCCTGCCTCAGCCTCCTGAGCAGGCAGGACTACAGGTGTGTGCTACTATGCCTGGCTATGTTTTCTATCTTTTTTGTAAAGATGGGATCTCACTGCCCAGGCTGGTCTTGAAGTCCTGACCTCAAGCAGTCCTCCTGCCTTGGCCTCCCAAAGTGCTAGGATTACAGGCATGAGCCACCATATCCAGTCTCAATTCACTTTTTATTATTCAAATAATATTAAATATCAGGCAAAAGAGAGTCTAACCACACAAATACTAATTTTTACATTATGCAAATACATTGTACAATGTATTAAATAACTAAAACATATTTCATTTAACTAAAACATATGTTATCACTAATTTTTCCAACTTCTGCAAAGTTAATCTATAGCAAGAGTGATCAAACTCTGTAACTACCTTTGGGATATGCAAAGCTGAGAAAAGTCCATGGATTCACCAAAAGAAGAAAAACAGAGAGAGCAAAAAAGAAAATATTGGGAGAAGAACATGAAAGAGTAAACGAAGGAAGGCTGGGACACAGTGTATATCATATGATAGAGAAGAATCATCTCCATGGTTTTCATGTCTTAATCCATTCCAGAGCAACAAATACTTAGGTTTCTTGTACTTACTGAAGAAGGATGAGAAAATAACTGATGACTCCATAAATTTTATGAAGTGTAGCTCTGTTTTTATAGTTTCCTTTACATTTTACAGATATACATCTTATTTGAGTGGCAGAATTTCAACTTTTTCTCATAGTAACATTAAAAAGACTGTGAAAATGCTGCTACTGCCAAACCAAAAGTCTTCTGGCCAACCTTTCCTAGAGAAGCTTTTGTTCTTTGACTTATTGTCAGTGAAGTATAAGGCATCATATTATCTGTCTTGCCTGGTGAATAATCATAAAGATGACAAAAAATCAATGTTGCATGTGAACTAACTTGTTAAAGGCCAGATAAAAATACCAAATTACTAATAAAAATACAATAAAGTTCAACAGTGGCAAAAGCTTGCCAGTCGCTAATTGCAATAACAAAACAAATCACCAGTTTTCCATTTAATTACTACTGAATTCTTCCTAGCATCGTATGACTATAATAAAATGCATTAGGAGGTAGAGACAAGATGGCTGACCAGAGACATCAGCTGCCAGATTGTCTCGGAAAGAAGGAAAAGTTTTAAATGAAAAAGAACAAATAAACACATATAGATCAGGTGTGATTCCGAAGGAAAAGTGCCAGAACGTACCAGAGATTGCACGGTAAGAAGTTGCAGAGTAGAACAAGAAGGAGCAAGGTATTGCCATAGATGAACCCCTGAGAGGCTTGGAGTCCAGCAAAAAGGTAGGTGGTGGGGTTTGTTTCTCCCTCCCTCACATCTTTGGCAGTCAGCAGGCCCTCGAGCTGCTGGAGAGCTTTACTATCCTCACAAGTCTAAAAGCTGCTGCCACCAGTAAACTGGAGCTTCCTAAGGACGAAGCACCAGGCTGCCAGCATCCTCGGGGTCCTTCCCATCAGCGCAGACCCAAGCCGAGAGCGCAGGTGCCATATTGCTTCTCCACTCACCGTGTGCCTTTGTTCTCCCCATGGGGCGTTTTCATCTCGCTCCACAGTTTTCATCTCGCTCGTTCCCACACAAACATTTCTGAACTCCAGCTCTGAATGTAGGAGTCACAGGGAATGGGTGGGTCTGGCAAAATATGTATGACCCCAGAGCCTGGACGTTCTGGGTGGGCTTTCTCCCAGAGAAAGGGACAGAGATGACCAGAGTGCTAGCTTTCCTCCATTCGGACTCTTTTCCTCCAGTGCCCGCAGCTGTCAAAAGAGATGATTGAGCTGGGGCTCTCAGAAGTAGCTGCTTCCCCTCTGTTGATGCATCCACCACACTGAGGCTTCCGCAGAGAGTGGGGCTTAAACCTTTCCTCTTAGAAACCTGCATCAGAGTAAGGGGTACCCAAACTGTGAACTCCCTGCTCACCAGCCCTCCCTTGCATTGCTTATTGGGCTGCTTTATCAGAACAGAGCACACTCTAAAGTGGAGGGACATCAAACCTGCTTGAGAACCCTATAGGCAATTTGAGACCAGCATGCTTCTCCCTGGCATGGTCGAAGATGAATCCTTAGGGTCCTGCGGACAAGCCAGAAGGCCAGATCTTGTACCCCCCAGGTCTCAATAGTGTTGTTTGGGGGCATGGAAGGGAGATCTGTGAGCTAATCTCCAGAGGCAAGGGAACCCGTGTGGGCAGAACAGAAAAGAGAGTGCAGTGTGAGTCTCAGCCACAGCACACTAACAGAGCACCCCTTCAACAACAGGAAGGCTGTGCCCTCAGCCCAGGGTGGAATCCTAGACAGGGAAGCCCCCAGCCCACAACACCACTGTAGGGCAGCTCAGCTAATTCGAGCTCCTGCTTGCTGGCAGATGCAAGAGGGAAACCATGGATCAGGGAGGGGGCACAAGAGTGAAAGCCACTCATAACAAGCAGATTGTGAATCTCAGATGGTCCCTGCCTCACAAGCAGACTTTCTGGCTGGGTGGGCCACTTCAGCCCTTCCCTTGTGGCTTTCCCCAGAAGCCTGGGAGCAGACTTTTGACCCCTGCCAAGACACCTACCTTACCAGCTTTTGTGGAGCCTGAGGGCAGGATCACCCAACGTCTGCCCTGCCCAACCTCACTCTCCCACTGGGCTCTGCTGTGGTGGAGAATAAGAACTCATTTGGAAGTTTCAAGGTCCTGCCTGCCACTTGCAGCATTCAAGGCTTTTCCTGAGGGCTAGAGATGGTCACAGGTCCCCAAAACAACACTGTAGCTTATTCCTTCTGGCAAGCACCACCTAGTGGCAGGGAGGGCAATTTGCGCAGCACTTTACAGCACGTACTGACTCAATCATAAAGGATGTGGTTGATTCTTACTCACAAGCACCACCTACTGTCTCAGAGATTAAATTGGTGTTAAGAAGACCACAGAGCTGGGGAAAGAGAAAGGGTTCCAAAGACCTCCATCCTCCCTCATCAATGAGAGAAAGGGAATCAGCTCACACACATAGCTCACCATTGCTATAACCTACAAACAATTAGCAACTGAGAAAACCACCACAATAAGGATATCAACAACCAAGGCATCCATCTAGAATCTAAACCCCCAGTAAAGCACCCAAAGCAAAGCCAAAGGTTCTTACCCAATATATGCTACAGACACACTCTTATGAGGGGAGGTGGGGAGAGCCTCATCTAAAAAAAAGAAATTCACAAAATAAGAAGAGACAGCTGCTCCAAATGAGAAGGAATTAGCACAAGAACTGTGGAAGTATGAAAAATCAGAGTGAAAGGCACCACCAAAGGGGAACACCAGCTCTCTAGCAATGGATACCAATCAAAATGAAAATATTGAAATGACAGATAAAGAATTACAAATATGATTGTAAGGAAGCTCAGTGAAATCCAAGAGAAAATGGAAAACCAACTCAAAGAAACCAGAAAAACAATTCAGGAAATGAATGAAAAATTCACTAAAGAGATACACATATTTTTTTTTTTTAAAGCCAAACAGGACTTCTGAAAAAGAAAAATTCATTTAAGGAAATTCAAAACACAGTGGAAAGTTTTAAGAATAGACTAAACCAGGCAGAACAAAGAAACTCAGAGCTTGAAGACAACTCTTTCAAATAATCTCAGTCAAATATAAACAATAATTAAGAGGAATGAACAAAGCCTACAAGAAATACAAGAAATAATGTAAAATAGCCAAATATAAGAATCATAAGCATACCTGAGGGCAAAGAAGAAAATGCACAAGAGCTGGAAAACCTATTTGTGGGAATAATTGAGGAAAACATCCCTGGTCATGCTAGAGATTTAGACATTCAGGTACAAGAAGCTCAACAAACACCTGGGTGATTCATTGCAAAGTTGCAATCACCAAGACACAAAGTCATCAGACCAGCCAAAGTCAACATGAAAAAAGAAATCCTGTGAGCTGTGAGGCAAATACACCAAGTCACTTACAAAAGAAAACCCATCAGGCTAACTGCAGACTTCTCAATCGAGACCTTTCAAGCCAGAAAGGATTTGGGCCCCATCTTCAGTTTCCTTAAACAGAACAACTGCCGGCCTAGAATTTTGTGTCCTACAATGTGGTTTCATATATGAAGGAGAAATAAAGACTTTCCCAAACAAGCAAACACTGAAGAAATTTGTAAAGACCAGACCTGCCTGCAGGAAATATTCAAAACTACATTATATGTGGATCACCATGATAGACATTCACGAGTATAAAACCACCCAAGACTAAAGCTCAGAGCTCATATAAAACAATAGCGTAAGAGGTAAAACAAAGAAACAGGGCATTAGCCAACAGAATGAACAGAACACCATCTCACGTATCAATTCTATCAATCAATGTGAATGCATGAATGGACTGAATGCCCCACCCAAGAGACATAGGCTGGCTGAATGGATGCAAAAATACAAACCAAGTTTATGCTGTTTTCAGGAAACAAATCTAACCCACAAGAACTCATACAGACTCAAGATAAAGGGATGGAAAAAAAATAATCCATGTAAACAGAGACCAAAAGAAAGCCATTCTCATATCGGATAAAATTGGCTTTAAATCAACAAGGATAAAGATGTTCATTATATAATGGTAAATGGAACAGTTCAACAAAAAGATATACAATCCTAAATATTTATACACTTAACACGAGTGCCCATATTTATAAAGCAAATTATACTAGATCTAAGCAAAGAGATAAAGAGCAGCATCATAATTGTCAGGGATTTCAACACTCCACTGACAGAAGTGGAAAGGTCATCCAAGCAGAAAATAAATAAACACTGGAACTAAATGAGACTCTAGAACAAATGGGGCTAGCAGACATTTATAGAAGATTCTACAGAAAATCTTTGTGCCACTGTAATATTTTTGAAATAAAAAATATTCTTCTGCACGGTTAAGTGAATGATCAACAGAAAAAATCAACAACCTACAGAATGGGAGAAAATATTCTCAAACTATACATCCAATAAAGGGCTAATAACTACAATCTAAGAATCTACAAAGAACTCAAGCAAATCAGTAAGGGAAAAAAACCCATTAAAAAGTGGGCAAAATATATGAACAGAAGCTTTTCAAAAGAAGATAGAAAAATAGCCAATAGACATATGAAGAAATGTTTGACATCTTTAATCATCAGAGAAATGCAAATTAACATCACAATGAGATATCACCTTTTTCTAGGTAGAATGGCTTTTATTAAAATGTCCAAAAACAATAGATGAATGGTGTTGATGCAGAGAGAAAGTTTTACTTATACACTGTTTGTAGGACTGCAAATAAGGACAATCTCTATGGAAAACTGTATGAAGATTCCTCCAAGTACTAAAAGTAGAACTACCATTTGATCCAGTAATCCCAGTACTGGGCATGTACCCAAACATAAGGAAGTTATATTTTATCAAAAAAGACACCTATACTTGAATGTTTATTGCAGCACAATTCACAATTGCAAAGATGTAGAATCAACCCAATTGTGCATCAATTCATGAGTGGATTAACAATATGTGGTATATGTATACCACAGAATAGTACTCAGCCATAAAAAAGGATGAATTAATGCCTTTTGCAAATATTTGGATGGAAGTGGAGACCATTATCTTAAGTGAAGTATCTAAACAATGGGAAAACAAACACTACAGGTACTCACTATTAAATTGGAACTGACTGATGAGTATACATCTGCACAGTGGAAATCAAGCCGGGGTCGGGGGAAGAGGGGCTGGGCACAAACCTACCTAACAGATACAGTGAACATTATCTGGGTCATGGGCACACTTATAGCCCTGACTCAAGCATTGCAAAAGGGATCCATATAACCAAAAATATTTGTTACCCTGTGCTATTATGAAATAAAAAATAAATAAATTTTTTAAAATAAAATGCATGATATTTACAGCTAGAAACTAACACATTTTGACACGTTTTTGTCAAGCCGAGAGATACATATTGATGAGAGATAACATTTGCCATCATTGCCATATTATTAAATTAACATATATATTTTTAATTTAGACAATGATTTGATAACTTTTAATATTTACTATTGTGAGGGAAGAAACTTTAGAAAGAAAATTGATGATATCTAAGCTCTTAGAAACAACACTAAACGTTGTGACAAAGAACTAGAGGCACTATTTCACTATTTCATGATGATTATTCTTAGCTTGGCATATCTCTTAAATATGTCCCTTTCCTCCATCCCACTGTCATTTCCTTATTTTATTCCCTTATCATTTTCATATTAGCTGTTCTGTTGCAATATTCCATGTATTCGCCATCTGTTCCAGCCTCATGTCCTCCAATTCATCTGTACTCAAAGATCAGAATTCCTAAAGGACATATAAGGCTTAACAATTGGCCTCAAAATACATTCTCAGATGATCTCCTATACAGGTTTCAAATCCAACAAACCTCATACGGCAGTTACCAATTGCTTACGGATGCAATTAGTGCAATATGAGGAGTACTACAGTAGAGGATTAAGGTTAAGGATTTGTGAAAAATAAACAAAAGGCAAATAACTTCAACTAGAATAGGGTGGGGTTTCAAAAGGAAGACTAATGAGTCTATTTGCTATTCCCTATTTTCTCATCTTTCGTTGTATTTATTTTATTTTTAATTTTTGTCTTTGGCCAGGGATATTTTTCTCTATTTGAACAGCAAATGACAACAATAATAATATTTTATTGTAGTTGTTGGCTAACAATCTATTCTAATATATAGGCCATTGTAGGTTAGAGACTATTTCTTGGATTCCTTCGCCCTTCTTTTTGGCTCAGTGTCTAGCATTGAATAGCCACCCAGCTCTGGGTACTATTATTTGTAAATAAATGATTCAAGATTCACCTCAAAACTCAAATTCTTCAAATCACAACTTGGTAATAAAAAAATTAAAAAATAAATAAAAATAAACAAAAATATAAACTTAACTTCTATAAGCTTTCGCCAGCTCACATACAGGATTTTCCCTTTCTGTAGGCAAATTATTATTTTGTGAACATCACTTAGCTAGGGCTTGTCATACAAAATTGCCTGTGTATGTGTGTCAGGATGCAGGCAGTATCTGGTGTCTGGTCTCTATCTTCCTCTTTTGTGAGCTGCCTGGGTCAGGTATCAGATCTTCCTTATTAATTGTATATTTATCTTATTGGTCTCTGCTCCTTCCTTTCCTAGCACTGGGCTTAGAACTTCTTATGTACTTGAGAAATATATTTGCTGAATAAATTATTTACTGTACTATGTTAAAAACAACAACAATAAAAACTGTATATTACCACAAGTGGTACAATTGCAGAATCTTTGATTGTTAGAAATAAAAAAATTATTAAAAGCAAAAAATAAATTCTGAAGTTTTTAATTTTGTATATCAAGAAAACCTTAAGTCTGAATTATGAAGGTTTCAAATTAAGGTATATTAAAATTCTTTAGAAGACCTGTTTTGTGACATACTAAATGTTAATATCATTTAGTATGAATAATAGAGTATAATCTGTGTTCAATAATCTTTCCTTTTCAGTATCATAAGGTTTACATATTAGAAAACAAAAAGTATAAATAATATATCAAGATATTGATAAAATCATCCCCAATCTATTATTTTTTATTTGCTCCTGTCATACTGACTTTAAATACATGTTTTTATTATATACAATTGAAATAATAATCCTCAAGTGTTAGCCTTTTAAAAACTGAGCTCAAGGAATAAGGAAATTAAATTTTGCTGTATTACTGACCGGTTATGACCTAACCACTGTTTTTGGTAAGAATGATAATTTTTTTTCAGCATATACTAAACTTAGGGCAAATAAGAGCTCCATGGTAAATAAGAACTCAACTACATGCCAAAAAGACTTTGAATATATACATGCACACATATGTATTTATAGAGTCAAAATATATATTTTTAGCTGTCTAAAATATCAAATGGAATTTTAAGAAATCTTTTTATTAAAAGGATTTCTAATACCACGTATTTTGGCTAAATATTAAAATAACATACAATTCCCAAATACATGGAATTAATTTATGTTTTATATCTTAATATGCTGAAAATAATTTGTGTCAAAATATAAAAATCTGTATAAATATGTATTATTTCATTCATCGAGTGAATGTTTCCAATTATACTACCGGGGTAATAACATCAAGTGAGAAGTTTAGCATTTATTTTGATTGAATTAGTTTTATTTTAATGGGTAATAGGCATTATTACAGTCTACATATATTTTAAGTAAACTCAATGGGAAAAGAAAAAAAAAAGGACTCCAAATTACCCACAATTTCCATGTAGTCTGTGTTCAATACTTTATGCATATAAAGCTTTAACAACACTATTTTTCTTCCCATTTTACAAATTCCATTTCTCCATTCTCTAACTATGGCCTTTAAAATACAGATTTCCAAGCCTAGTAATAATCTTTTCTTGTGAAATGCACATCTCCAGTTTTTCTTTACTCAGGATTCATATGACACTGACACATTTACATCATTAATATAAATTAAGATCATGTACAGCATTTTATTTTTTTAAAAGTCACAGAGAACAGAGGGTATGCTCTTAGTTTCTTGTTTCAAATGTGAATTTTTTTTAAAAAAGTAAAACAATAATGATGTGCATATATATGAGCACTATAATCCCAGAGAGGCAAATGAAGTTCATTGGAGGGAGGGGGAGACAAAGAGAAAAAAATATTGTGTGTGTGTGTGTGTGTGTGTGTGTGTGTGAAAGTGTTTAGTATATATACAGCATATATGTATGTGTATATAATATAACGAGAAGAAAAGGCAAATGATGTCTTTGGACAAAAGCAAATGTTATGATACAGGAAATTCTAGTAAGGAAAATTAATCTGAAGACCTCAAAGGCAGCAATTATTTAAAAGGAAAACAAGATGAAAAAAGAAAAAAAAACTTATAAGCATGTACGGGTGATCTTTATTTGAACCAAGACAGGAAATAAAACCATTGTTGAAATAAACGGACATGTTTTAGTATCTAAATGTTTCTAACTAAAGAAAAATTTGTAAACAGAAAAACTGCCTTTATTCTGTATTTTTAAGTACGTAAAGGCCCAGTCAAAATTAATAGGAATCTGGGAATTATAAGGAAGACAAGACATTTAGAATCATTAAAATAGAATAAGAGATTGAGCATAAATATTTTGACCTGCTTTTTTTTTGGAATTAGAAAAAAAAATTATCAGTGTCTTTATATTTAAAATCACTTAACGCTTAGACTAACAGAGGAAAACGAACTCGTGTGAGATGTTTGGGAAAGAATAAGGAAACTGGTCACATTTAAAGGCCCTCAAAGGAAATTTTCTAACTTAAAAAGGTTTTGTAACAGAGCATGCATTGGCTTGAACCCCTTTTATTGTTCTGGCCCCTAAATTCCCATCAGAGCTGATGATTAAAGTTCTACCCACTGGCCAGGTCCCTACAATTATCCCATTGTGGTGGCGCTCTACAGTGGCGCCCTGCTATGGCCAGACATCAAGTCATTAGAGAACTGCGAAGGATGTTGAAGAAGGTCATTTTAATTCCCTTTTCAACCCTTCTCAGGAGTGGCTCTTTAGTTCACAGAGCTGTGGGTACTTGCTTTCAAACTAACAAGCAATATTATAAATGGAGGCTGCATTATCATGATTGCAGACAATCTAAAGCACTTGAAGGCCAAGGATTCTCAGTCCTCAATATGTGCTGTTTTGTATCTATCAGCTAAAAATATATAGACAGTGCAAACAATAAAAGGCAGAAAATGCAATGAACAGAGTGGTAGGGGGCAGGGAAAACAATAAAAGAACGCAAGATATGGCAAAATGAACAATAGAGAGGAGAGTACAGGCCTAGTCATTTTGTTGGTGTATAAAATATTTTTACCCATTTTCTTGCTGTTCCACTGCGTAGTGTTCCAGCTCTGTACCAGGAAGGGGCTGGACTGGGGGAGGAGGTAGAGGGACATTGGCCCAGGTCGATCCATTGTTTTTCTGTGGTTTAGAAGAGTTTTTATTTTTCTTCTTTTTTCCACCTTTCCCACCTGAAAGTAATAATGCATTTATTCAAAGATGCCAAATATCAGAAGAAACATAATATATCAAATGGGGAGATATATTTATGTTTCATAACACCAGAATCAGTATGTTTGAGCTGTTAAAATCTATAAACAATGAAATGATATAATCAGAAAAACATTTTTATAAATCACTCAAAATAATGTTTCTTTCCCAATGCATTAACTATAGAGCTGAGTAAACCAAAAACATGGCTGCTATATCAAAAGCACATTTATTGATTTATTCACGTCTGCTGCCTCAACGTTTTCATTGTTAGAAGAAATAATGGCCCATAACAAATTCTTTTAAATGTCAGATTTTAGTGCATTTATAATGCTCTTTTGCATAATCTCTCTCAGTAGAAAATGCAGTGTCTAAGGATACAGGCTAAACTTTTCCATTAGACTTTACTCTATTTATTTAATCCAGGACAGCAACATTTTTCTCTCAAAAGTAACTGATAAACTCAATCAACTACAATCTGGAGAATATCTGTAAATCTTTCACAAGGATACATTTTATAGACCTTTAAACTAATGAATGGCACAATTATTTTTGCATATAGTGAGAATAGTTCTCAGTTATGCTTTAAGCATAACATTTCATAAAATTCCAAAAAGGGGAAAAATTAATGGAAATACAGTAAATAGTTTCAATACTATTCTAATACAAATGAATTTAAGTGTGAAATACGAGCAGAAATTAAGTCAAGCATATATGGGGATCACATGAACTCCATATCTGAGATTACATCAGGTTTATTGAAATATAAAAATAAGATTTATCATTTTACAGTGCTTTACTTTTTACTCTTCCAAAATTAAGTAGATAATGTCTCTTCCTCAAAAATGGACCACAGTTGGATGAAGGAATGAGTTCTTCCCGAGCAGAATAACAAAGGATGTTTCAGGGGAACCTAAGTTACTTCTATCACTCTGTCATAGCCTATAGCTACATCTGCAAAGAATGGTATTGATCACCTTGAACTTCATGTTTCTGGAACTAAAAGTTGTGAGCATAAAATATTTGTAGCAGGGCTATTTAATAATATATACATATCATTAGAAGTCCACCCATCTCCTATCTTCTGCCAATTACTAATCTGCATCAGCCAAATCGGGACACCATGTAACTTAATAATACCATATTTGAGTGTCAGAAATTGATA
>RJWJ010024597.1:0-24624 GCA_004363605.1 Indri indri | reverse complement strand
ACGACATAGGACTTTTTAGGAATAGAAACAATCCCCCCTTTACACAAACACTCAAGCAAACCAAAGCTGGGCTTCTAATTATCTCCCTGGCCTGGACCCAAGGCAGAGGTTTGGATTTACTCCCTCCTTGGATTAATCTGGAATAACTCCCCCTGTATCCTCTCTTACCACCCAGCCCATACTCTAGAATCTAGAGACTTGACACTATTGATATTTGGGGTCGCACAATCCTTTGTCGTGGAGGGTGGTTCGGGGCGTTGTAGGCAGTGGCTGCCAAGCCGAGTTGTGACAACCAAACACACCTGCAGACGTTGCCAAATGTCCCCTGGGGGGTCAAATTGCCCCCACTTGAGAACCACTGATGTACCATATAGATATTTAAAGGCTTTAATATCATGCGTCAGAGTTTCAAAGTTCACACGAGTGGCCTGATTTTGATTAAAGATCAAATTCAGGGTGAGGAAATGGCAACAGAGTCCCATGTACGGTGTGCGGAATGGGGCATGATGAGACCAGTCCTGCTGGAAACTCGTTCTATGGCCTTGGGCAGGCCATTGTCCTTTTGAACCTTATACTTGCTGCCCCCAAATACAGCAAAATAGCAGTCTTCTCAGCGTGCAGCGGTACCCTGAAGAAAAGAGCGATACAATGGCAGTCAGAGCTGGGAGTTATCTGCAGGAAATTTGCATTGTAGGCAGGCCAGTATGATGATTTTGCTGTTCTTTTACTGGAAGTTCCATTAAACTGTGTCGTTGGCCTGTTGACTTACGGAGACTTGACGGTCAAAATCTCGACAAAAAAACCTGATTTCAAATATTCTGTTCTGTCGTTCCCATACGCCTTGGGAATCGCCCAGGAATCCCTAGATGGCATTTCTCAGTTTGTCTCTCACCTGCAGGAACACAGCAAGCAGCCTTTGCTGGAACTCGAGGGTTGCTCTGGCAGCCTTGGGTGGGGTACACTCAGCAGTGAGCCCGGCTACGGCCCGGCTGCCGCCTCTGCCAAGGAGATGTGCAGATGGATCACAAATGGGCGAGAGGCACGTCCCAAGACCCAGAGCAGGCCCTGCTCACTGTAGGCGTTCCTTAATTGTAGACATTTTTGCATTAAATGAGTCATGAGTTTAAAAAAAAAAAAAAGCACTTTACTATGAGCCCAGAGCTTGGGATGCTGGTCCCAGTGTTTCCACTTCCCCTGTTTGGGCCTTGCTTTCCTTACTCGCAACATGAAAGCTGGGCTAGATGACTTCTAAGTCTACTTCCAACTCTGACATTCTTTACCTCCTGCTATAGTTTGGATATTTGACCCCCTCCAGATCTCATGGAGAAATTGGATCCCCGTGTTGGAGGTGGGGCCTGGTGGGAGGTGTTTGGGTCATGAATGGCTTGGTGTCATCTCACTGTATTCCTTCCTTCTGTGAGAGCTGGTTGTTTAAAAGAGCTGGCACCTCCCTCCCCCAACCCACTTTCTCTTGCTGCTTCTCTCGCCCTCTCTCTGTCTCTCCCCTCCACCTCTCTCGCCCTGCGATCGCTCCATGCCAGCTCCTTGTCACCATCCACGGTGAGCAGCAGCAGCCTGAGGCCCTCAGCAGAAGCAGATGCTGAGGTCATGCTTCTTGTACGGCCTGCAGAATTGTGAGCCAAATAAACCTCTTTTCTTTATAAATTACCCAGCCGCAGGTATTCCTTTATAGCAACACGAACAGACTAAGACAGTTCTTGCTAACATCCATGATTCTTGAACAGCTTTCAACAACGTTTACTGGCACACAGAAAGCAATAGAGGCAGAGGGGTGTCCTCCACAAGCTCACAGTCTGGGTGTGTACCCCATTGCTCATCTGGGGCCAGACTCCAGGGGTCTGAATTCTTATGAGCTGTGTTTGTAAAATGACCATAAACACAGTACTAGTCATAGAATGGGCGATGTTCTTACATCCATGCCTGGCCCGTGATGAAATCTCAGTACACATTAGCTATTAGTCTTGTTACAATTCAGTGTGATCAGCACCATAGTAAAGCTGTAAACAACATGCTGGGGAGGCCTAAGGATGAATGTCACCCAAGGCAATCCAGGAAGACTTGACTATTGCCCGTCTGTGGCTTTAACAAAGGAAAGACTCAGAAACCAGGAGCATCCAAGTAAGTCCAGTTGCCCAGCAGCCCACGTGGCCACTCCCAAGTCAGTGGGCTGTCTTGCAGAAGTGAGGAGTCAGGCTCCCCAATGCGTCCTGTCCAATGTAGCCCTGGGCTTAGGCTCTGCCAAGGTCACTCCAAACTGGGAACAGCTGCTTTCAGGGGAAGGACAGCTGTTGTTGAAATGATAGAATTTCCTAGCGTTTTAATTGTTTAGGGGGAACAAATGGCTAGTGACTCAGAGAAATAATATCAGCCTCTGGTGCTGAGAAAGACCTGCAATTTCTATACTAGTTTTGTGAATATAAAGTCATTAAAGCATGATTGTCATTAAAACACCCCAGCATAGCTAAAAAAAAAAAAAAAATCGAGTCTGGAGAACTGACTGAGCTGCCCCTGGTGGCAGTGCTCAGCGGTGCCCAAGAGGTGCCAAGGACATGTCAGTCCCAGCAAAGGGGAACTGGCTTCCCAGAAGTGGTTATTAATGAATCTTAAATTTTCCTTGGCTTTTGGCTTTATTTTGGCTCCTCTGGCAGTGACATCAAATGCCAAGACAATTCAATGGGGAAAATTGTCTTGTCATTTCAACAAATGGTGCTGGGACACCTAGATATCACAGGTGAAAGAATGAAGTTAGACCTTTTTCCACAAAAACTAACAAAACTAACTCAAAACCTATCTATCAAATATATACATGTAAGAGCTAAAAACTACAAGACTCTCAGAATAAAACATAGGTGTAAATCTTCATGACCTGGCAGTAAGCAATGGTTTCTGAGATATGACACCAAAATTTGTACAGGAGACCAAAAAGAAAAAAAAGATAGCTAAGTTGGACTTCATCAGGATTAAAAACTTTTGTGATTCAAAGGCCATTATCAAGAAAGTGAAAAAGACAAACCACCAAATGGGAGAAAATACTTGCACGCAAAATCTTGTACACAAATACCCGTGGCAGCATTATTCATAATAGCCAAAAGTATTCATAGAAACAAACCAGATGCCCGTCAGCTGATGAGCAGATGAGCAGAAGGTGGTCTATCCATACAATGCGATGCTGTTCACCCATAAAAAAGGAGGGAAGTATTGCCATAGGCAATGACGTGGATGGACCCTGAAAACATTATGCTGAGTGTAAAATGCCAGACACAAAAGGCCCCATGTTGTACAGTTGTACTTACATGAAATGTCCAGAATCGATAGCCAAATCCACAGAGATAGAAAGCAGATCAGTGGGTGAGGGGCTGGGGGAGGAGCTAAGGGGGAGTCACTGCTGATGGGGATGGGGTTTCTTTTTGGGCTGATGAAAATTTTTCTGGAACTAGGTAGAGGGGATGGTTGTACAACCGTGTGAATATACTAAAAATAGCTAACTGTACACTAATGGTATTTGATTTATATCTCCAAAACACAGTGGCTGTAAGTAACACCTCTATCTCAGGGCTGGCCACACCTCTCCATCCCTTCCTTGGTCTTTTTCCACCTGAATTACTACTGCAAGCCAAGTATCTCCAGCCTGCACTTTGCACGGTGATTACTTTGTAACGTAACAGAAATTTATTTTGTCCCTGTTGCATTTCATCTTGTTATTTCAGCTCATCTTCCTATCCTTCAAAATCTTACTGAACATGCAATACCAGTATATGGAAGGTTTTTGGCTTCTTCAATTATGTGTCATTGATACATTTGACAAGTGTATCTTTCACTAAGACATGGATTAAAAAGTGTTGAACAGGAATTGGTCATGGACAGAATGTGGTATTTTACCTTAAGAAAATGTTTCTTGGAAAGTAAAGCGATCCTATGGTATGGATGTGACAATTCTGTCACCTGAAGTGATTGGGAATCCGTGTTAGTGGTTTCTGCTGAGTCTTGTTTGTGGTGGCTTATTTCCTTGCATATTGTGAATTTTGGATTATAAGTTCATGTTTCATTGAGATTTCTGTGTGGTCTCTGGAGAACGGTATTGCATTGAGTCCCATAGTGCTTTCAGCCCAAGATGTTAATTTCTTACCTGGGGTTAGGTGGGAGCTTAACAGATCATGGAGATGGTATACATTTGAATCTCAAGCCTAGGTAAAGGCAGGGCCTCATGAATTATTGGGGGAGATATGTTTTCTATCTTGAGCCCTGGACAAACTAGACAAGCTACTTCATTATCTCTCTTTGCAAGTGAACAGATTAGTTTTTTCCATGTCACCTTTTCACCCAGGGTGGGAGCCTTGGAAGGTCTTGGCTGTATGCAGGAATCACAGTTCCAGCGCATGCATGACCTGGGCCAAGGCCTCAGCTCCTGTCCCTGGGCTGGCACACCCAAAACTCTTTGCTTATCAGCATCGGCAGCCCTCCCCTCCCAGCACCACCCCGCCCAGGGCAGCTGCAGCATCAAGTCCTATTTCTTTGGTTTCAATTTTCTTCTTTTTCTTTTTGGCTGCAGAATTTCCCTTTCTTTAGCAAAAGCTCAGTTAATGCATTTGAAAGGATGTTCATTATCTTTTATCTACCATTTCTAGGTGTTTTTATAGCAGAAAGCTTTCTAAATTTTCTAGTTTACCGCACTACCGGAAATCTAAGTCTCTATGGTGCAATTTCTCTCTATTAAACGGGCAAAGATTTAGCAGGGCTTGGGTGAGGGTTCAGGAAGTGTTCATCTGCTACTTATGGGAATCTAAATTGGCACATCAATTCCTGAGGGAATTTGGCAATCCAAAGTGTAAAAAATTTTGTACATCTTTTTTCCCAGTAATTCCCATTTCTAGGAATTTAACCTATTGACATCATCACAGATGTGTGCAAAGTTTCAGCTACAAGGATGTTTGTGATAACATAGCGTTTCCGAACATGATAAACCATTCGAATATTCCAGGCAAGAAAACAAAAAGGAAAAAACAAGAAGGAAGGGAAAGCACTTATAGCAGGAAAGGAAGACTTTCTGAGAAATCTCCAGCACATGAATGCTTAGGACTCTGGGGTCAGATCACTCCTCTTGGCCGTCCCTAGCTATAAGGGAAACTGGGAAATCTAGAATTTTTATTGGGCACAGCATTGAAGTTTTGTTAGTAAGGAAGAGGGAGGAATGATACCATAATATCCATCTATATCTATGTATCAAAATTTATCTATCATCTACCAATTAATATCTATCGATATGCATCTGTAAAAGTAGACATCAAGTTCTTTTGATGCTTATTCCTGATTGGTAGAATTTTAAAGGTGATTTTTACTTTCTTGTTTTTGCATATTGGATATCCTGTATTTATTTTCAGCAAAGGTGTATTGTATTTATAAAAAGAAAAAGTCATTGGAAAAAGGTTATAGTTGTTAAGGGTGGGATGGCAGCTGTTGGGGGTAGGACCAAAATCAGGTGTGGTGCCCGAGAATTGTGAGAAGCAGAGAACCAAAATATCTCAGGAGTGCGGGATGCAGAAAGTTTATGGAGATACAGCAGCTGCCATTGTGGGGCATTCTGGCTGTTCTTGCTGAATTGCTATTTTCTAGGTTTTTCATTTGGGATGGGGGGTGTGTGTCAAGGTGTTGCCTGGTGTCTTAAAGGTGCTGCCTATAACTTATTTGTAGAGGGCAGGAGTGGGACTATGCAGCTCCTACATACAGCCCTTCTTGAGGGTCTGGTCACAGAAGGACAAACACCACGTGCTGGGAACTTCAGAGAAGCACCATCCTTCCCCTTTCCCAGGGATGATGGTGACGATGATGGCTACCATTTATTGAGTGTTTACTTTGAGTTCAGTGCATTTAGTCCTAAAAACCACTTCACAAGGTGGCTACTCATAACTCAGAAAACCAAGGCTCAGATAGCTTAAGTAACTTGTCTAAGATCACACAGTCAGGACAGTAGGAAAGGGGTGACTGCAGGCTGTCTGGCTCCAGAGTCTTTGTTTGTCATCATTATGTTATTCTATTCTATTCTATTCTATTCTATTCTATTCTATTCTATTCTGTTCTATAATCCCGGTTTGTTCCGAACCGTCCTGGTTCGGGCATTTCAAATCCCACATCTTGAGAAACTGGTCAGTCGCAGCAAACCCGGATGGCCGGATGTGGCTTTGGCATTTACAGTTCTCAGAGCACTTGGAGTCCGTACATTCTTCACACATGGGTGCGCACCTGGCTGCCACCGAGGCCGGGTATTTTCCATGGTGCCCAGGGCAACAATAGTCACATAACTGGTACCAAAGGAAAAAATCCTAGTGGAATTAATGAGTGAATAAATTACTAGCACCAACTACAGCAACTACTTTTAGATTGCTGGTTATGAGTCAGGTACTGTTAGGTGCTGTGGGAAATAAATAAGTGAGTTTTAACTAAATAATTAACTGCGTAATGAGAGTTAACTGAATTATACTCCAGGGTAGAGGCCTGTACTATTCAATAGTGTCAACAAAGATTAATTAAGGGATGTCGCATCACAGGCTTGATGGCTTTAATAATGGCAGTGGTCCCCACAGCGGTAACACGCTCTGCCTGGTAAGTACGGTAGTTTGTTTATAAACCTTATCCGTCACACCATCTCGTTTCTCTGCCGCCCAGCAGACAGGTGAGACAAGCAGAGGAGGTATTCAAACTCGGCTTCACCAGCAAGGAAAGTGAGTCAGAAAGGACGCAGGAGCTTGTGATCTAAAGTCATGATTGTGTAGTGGGGGCCCTCAGGCCACCTACAGGCCACCAGTGTATTTTGTGGTCTATGCAATTTTTTTTTTTAAATTGCATGACAATATTTAAAGATGAAGATTTTGCATAAAAGCCTGGCTTTCTAGTTCCTCTGGACAAAGTGGAAGCTGAGACACCGCTGGGTTCTCAAACATGGTCATCAGTTGGGGTGAGGACCTGGCTCTTTGGTTTTCTCGTTTCCAGGGCTGTCCTGGCCTGTGTGACCTGAGGCATCAAAATGGAGAGACCAGATGGTAGAGAAAATACCTCCAGCGGAAGAAGGCACGTGGCTATGGGTAGCCTCAGGGACCACAATGTTTATCCCATGTTCCAAGGATCTAGAACAGGTTTATGAAGCAAACCCCTTAATCAGTCGAGTCACAAAACCAACTTTTGACTTTTCCCAATTAACCACTTCCTTCAGTAAAGGGCAACTCTGTTCTAACAACTGCTCAGGCCAAACGGCTTGGGGCCTTCCTGGGCTCTCTCCTACCGCACCTCACACCTCCTTCTACTGCTCTAGCCCACTACCAGCAGCTCTTGCTCGGAGCACTGCAGTAGCGTCCCAGCTGTTCTTTCTGCTTCCGCCATCACCCCGCTGCCGCTGTTCCCAACACTGTCACCGAGGGATCCTGCTAAAACACAAGTGACATCATGGTCCTCTGCTGAAAACTGTCTACAATTTGCCATGTCACTCAGAGTCAACCTTTGTCCCTAATGTGGCCTCTGCCACTCTCTACCCTCCTTCTGCTCCAGCCACACTGGTCCAGCCCCCTCCTGAGGGTCTTCGAATACAGCAAGCGTCTCACTGCCTGGGAGCTTTGTACTTGCTGGTGGTTTCAGTTATACAAGGCTGTGTAACAGATCACCCCAAAACTGAATGGCTTAAAGCAATAATAGTCACCTACCATCTCCCATGGCTTCTGCGGGACAGGAGTCCAGGAGCAGCATGGTGGTCCTGGCTCACTGTCCTCCGTGAGGTTGCAGGTTGTTGGCAGGAGCTGAGTTGTTTGCAGCTCGACTAGGATGGGGGATCTGCCTCCAAGGGGGCTCACCCACGTGGCTGGCAAGTTCGTGCTGGCGGTTGGCAGGAGCCCCAGTTCCCAGCCACGTGGACCTCTCCATGGGTGTGCAGTAGGGTGTCTTGAGGACATGAAGGTTGGATTCCTTCAGAGTGAAAGAGCCCGGAGAGCCAGGTGGAAGCAGTAATAGCATTTTCTTAGTCTCAAAAGTCACACGCCATCACTTGTGATACCGGGAGGGTGCTACCAAAGTTGCAGATGCCAAGAGCGGGGGATCCCTGGGGTTGTCTTGGAGGCTGCAGCCACATGGGTCCCTCTGTCTGGATGCTCTCCCCTCAGCAACTGCGAGGCAGACTCATGCCTCCTTAAGGTTCTTGTTCAGATGTTCCTTACAAGAAAGGCCCTTACAGCCCTCCCGTTGTATTATAAAATAACACCCTCGTGACATTCCTATCCTGCTTTCCTTTTCTTCACAGCACCCGCCATACTGCATTGTTGTCTATTTCTCTGTTGTTGTCTGTCTCTCTCCAGTAGAATGAACTCCCAGCATTTAGACCAGCGTCTGGTGTGTAGAAGGTGCTCGGTATTTTTTAGGTGAATGCGCAGCCTACATGCATTAAGTATTAATATTTATTGAATGAATAGAACCTTACTTCATTGAATATACTTCATCACTTCATATCGAGGGCACAGACTATCGACATGTTTATCGCTGCACATGCTGGCCTTGATTGCCTGGCTGAGGGGGTATTTGTCGGGTGTCTCTACGGCAAAGCTACTGGGTTTTTCTGCTTTTCCGCTCTGGATCGTTCGGAAGGAAGGCGCTACGTGTGGCTCACCCTTGAGGAGAGGGAGTAATGCTGCACCTCCTTACAAATGGAGTATATTCGTAATTTATTTGGAATTCTGCACAGGAAAGTTGTTTCTTCTCCCTCATTTTTTAACTGGTGCGATCATTTATTTAGATCAGCGTGGCCTTATGGATATTCCTTTTATGCTTTGGCTTACAATCCAATCCTATTTTGTTTTGTGTACTACCTCTACATATCTTCTAGTCCTTTCCTCCCATCCATTCTTTCTACTGTAGGCAGAGCATGATTCTAAGTCACAAATCTGATCACGCAAACCTTATAATGGACCTCATTGTTCTCAGGATAAAATTCAACTCCGTCGCATAGTGTTAAACATCCTTCTCGACCTGGACCCTACCCGCCCCTCCAGCCTTTTTTTTTTTTTTTCCATCCTTGGAGTTAAGCTATAAAAAAATCCCCTGTAACATGAAAAATAAATATTTGGTCTCTCCCTACCCCTGTTCCTGGCACACGGCTCCTAAATCCCTTGGAATTTTCTGGGTGATAGGAAAGTCTTTTGTTCTAATGAGGCCACTGGCGGTGGGCCCCTGGATAGCTTCAGGGTGGGCTGGTTGCCAGGAAGACCAAGGCGTGATTAGAGGGTTCAAACTTTTAGCCCCATTCCCGACCTTCGGGGAGAGGGATTGGAGATTGACTTAATCACCAATGGCTGGTGAGTTCATTAGTCATGACTACGGAATGAAACTTCTACAAACCCCCTATGTGCCAGGGTTCAGAGAGCTTCCAGGCTGGTGAATGCACCGAGGTGCTGGGAGGGTGGTCCCTGCAGAGGGCATGGGCCCTCCGCAGCCCTGCCCCACGCCTTGCCCTGTGTGGCTCTTCCGTCAGGCCGTTCCTGAGTTGTGTCCTTTATAACAAACTGGTAAATGGAATAGAGTGTTTTCCTGAGCTTTGTGAGCTGTTCTAGTCAATCATCTAACCTGATTTATAGCCAGTCATCAGAAGCCTGGTGGCAACCTGAGACTTTTGAGTGTCATCTGGAATAGGGGCAGTTTGTGGGACTGAGCCTTTAACCTGGGGGTGTCTGTGCTAACTCGAGTAGTTTGTGTCCCAATTAAATTGAATTGTAGGACACCCAGCTGATGTCTGGAGAGCTGGAGAATTGGCCGATGTGGGAAAAAACTCCCACACATTTGGTGTCAGAAGTAGTGAGAGAAAGAACAGTTCAGTCCCCTCCTGTCAATCTCGCTTGCTGTGAATGGGCCAGACTCCATGCTGTGTTCTGGAAATGTATGTGTGTGTGTACATGTGTGCCTGTGCATGTGTGTGTGTGTGTCTCATGAAGGCAGCAGGCATGTGTACGTCCTCACAGTCCTAGCACCTGGACACGTGCTTATATTATAGGTAGATCCCCAAGTATTTGCTGCTTAAATTATCAACAGAATGAATAACTAAACAAAACATGACTAAATGTAAGGATGGGTAAATGAATGGATGAATGAATTGGTTGTATCTCTCTCATTGCCCTCAGGGTCAGAAGTGGTTTCCAAATGCTGGGATTGTGACCACTGAATTGAGCTGCCCTGAATTCTGAGCCTTGGTCAGCAGTCGCCTGGGGGCGGGAGTGGGACTTGGTGAGCACCGACTTCTCTTTAGCCGCAACACATCCGTGAGAAGGAGAGAGCGTGCAGGTGCGTGGAAAAGTGACTCAAGGATACGTAAGCCCCAGGGATGGTGGGAATCGTGGGCAGGACAGTGGGCACTGGGAAAGTGAGCTTTTCTTGGCACCTGAAGTTCAAAGAGCACCCGAAGAGGCCGCACAGCCAGTCAAGCCCAGGGGCTTATTTCTGGTCTACCTCGAATGCGGAATGCTTGGGGGGACTGCAGAGGGGAGGCTGCCCACACTGTCAGGATTCGAACAGGCGGAGAAGAAGGTGAGTGAGGTAGGGCAGGGGGCCAGGAAGGGGTTGTCCTGAGGAGTGCAGCGGGTAGTAAGCGGGAAACAGGCCCCATTGTGAAGGGTCTTGAACGCCAGGGTGCAGAGCTGAAATTGTTCCTGCAGGCAGCAGAGAACTCATTTAAAACAGCTCATCAACAAAGAGCTATAGCCTTATTTTTTATTATGAGGTATTATAATGAATGCTAATTATAGGAATATTGGAAAATATAGAAAAGAATAAAATATAGAAATAAATAAATATAGAAATAAATAGAAATAAATAAATAAATATATAAATAAAATATAGAAAAGAATAAAGACAAACAGAATCACGAGTCAGACATCACCTAGAGAAAACAATCCTTTTGATGTATTTCCCTCCAAAAACAGTCCTCCTGTGGTCACAGTCATGTATGTCCTTGAGTCACCTCTCGATCCAATGTCCTGCTTCCTCTGAGCTCTCCAAATCTTCCTTGTCTCTGCCCCTTCCCTGTGACCCTGCAACACCCACCCTGCTCCCTGGGTGTCTTGTCCTGGGCAGTTTAACTGGCGATGCTGGGATTTACTATATACGAGGAGTGTTTTATTGCAGCATCATACAGTGAATAGATTGAAACAAAATATTTCTGCCTTTAAAGTCCCCCCGCGCTGTCTCCATTTCCATAGTCCCAGCCATGCACAGTGTCGTTCGCTCCTCCTCCTCCTCCTGCTTCCACCCTACAGCCTCACCCCTCCACCTCTGTTCCAGGCAGCATCTTACACAACCCTGGACGCAGCCTTGGGGCTCCATCCATGTTAGGTGGCCTCTGAGCGGCCAGGGACAAAGTCAGGAGGGAGAGGAAACATTCAGGCCGGCAAGGACAGCCAGATTTCCATGACACCTTGCCCTCATCGTGGATGTCCTTCCACCGAAGCTTCCCTGCCCAGGATCCGAGGGCTCGCCGGAGCTGGCACAGAGGTCCTGTCCAGACAAGGCGCATCTAGGGGCTGGCTTGATACAGAGAAGGGAGCCACCTGTCCTTTCTACCTGGCAGGGCGATTGAGGGGTCAAATGACATAATGGATAATAAAACGCCACACAGATATAAGGGATTGTTATAAAATTGTTTTTATTGGGAAATGTAATCGGAGTTCTAAACAACCATTCTCAGATGAACTCTTGGAACATAATTATAGTGGACATCTGTTGTTTTTGGTCTGCCCAGTGGCCCTTTCCCCTTCCTCTGGCAACAATACCGCCCACCCTCCTTCCTCTGGGGACGTGCACCTCCTTAACTCCAAACTTGTGACCCTGCTGAGGCTGCCATTGCATCACTCTACTTCAGGTCCCTGGGATGGGCAGTGACCCCAGTTTGGCCTATCCCAGCAGCCCCACCCCCATCCACCATCCACGATGACAGTCTGTGGGATCTGCGACCGAAATCTGGTCACCTGCCATTCTTCCTTGAGATTCTGCTATTCTGAAGCACCTTCCTCTGGAGGTTGCTGAGCAGGAGTGACATGAGCTGTCTTGGTCTGTTCGGGCTGCTATAACAAAATGCCTTAGACTGCCTGGCTCATATGCAACAGAAACTTACTTCCTGCAGCTCCGGAGGCCGGGAGTCCAAGATCAAGGTGCCAGCAGATCTGGTGTCTGGTGAGGGCCTGCTTGCTGGTTCACAGATTGCTATGGTTTGAATGTCCTCTCCAAAGCTCATGCTGAAATTTAATCTCTAATGTGGCAGTATTGAGAGGTGGGGCTTTTAAGAGGTGGGTGGTGATCTACCTATGGAGTAATGGATCGATTGGAGGAGAACAGCTGGCTTTGTGAGGAGAGGAAGAGAGACCCAAGCTAGCTCGGTAGCACACTCGGCCCCCCTCCATGTGAGGCTGCACTGACTCTTCAGAGGGTTCCCCCCAGCAAGAAGCCTCTTGCCAGATGTGGCCTCTTGACCTTGAACTTCCAATCCTCCACAAATGTACGAAATGAATTCCTTTTTTAAATAAATTGCCCAGTTTCAGGTATTCTGTTACAAGCAACGGAAAACAGACTAAGAGGGTGATTTTTTGCTGTGTCCTCACATGGTGGAAGGGGCAAGGAGGTCTCTCTTGGGCCTCGTTTATGAGGGCACTGACCCCGTTCGTGGGGGCTCCATCCTCATGACCTGATCACCTCCCAGAGGCCCCACCCCCTCAATACCACCACCTTGGGAGTAGGATTTCAACATGTGAATCTGGGTGGGACACAAACGTTCAGTCCATGTCATGGTTGTCGGCAGCTGTGTCTTGCCCTCGTCCTGCCTCCTGTGCCATTTAGAGGATGCCTTCTGCAGTAGGGAGAATAAGGCCGCCCCGGGGGCTTAGCGCTAGGAAGCAGAATCCAGAGTCGGAGAGGGCAGCTCCCCAGCCCCGTCCAGCATTGGAGCCCCTGGTCCTGGCTGTCCCCGAGACAGGCGCTGTTCCTGTGCTTTCCTGCTTTTTTCTTTCTTTCAGCTACAGCAGACTTTTTGTCTCTTACATCTGAAAGAGTCCTGACCAATACGAGCTGACCCATTCATGGGTGGGAGGTGCCTATCTATGAATATCCAACTATTTCATGTGAGAACATCTTACTTCTCCAAAGACATCTGAAATGTCTCATGGGAAGAACATTGGGCTTGACTCAGAGTAGTCAGCAGACGGTAAAGACACAGTTATTGAATTAAACCAACCTGAATTAGTGATCTTTACCCACACCCCCTTCATCTACCTTAATTCCATTTCAGAACATGTTGCAGTATAAAAAGTAATACGTAATAGATGCTTTGCATATGTGCTTGGATGAGCCAATGCATACATTCATAATTAAATTAAGGAAAACTGAGTGTTTGTTGACTTTTTTCTCTTCCTAGAGGCAATTCTGTTTGCTGCAAAGACTTGAGAGGCAAGGCCTGTAACGCTCTGGGAAAGAGACAAGGAAAACTGGAACTTCTTTTTCTGTTCTGGGATCTTGTTTTGAAATGTTGCTTAAAACAACTGGGTCTCATCCAGATACTGGCAACCATTTATTGCAGAAGTGATTTCCAAGACAAGATTGGACCAGTCGAATGTGGAGTCTGAGGGTATGTCGAGCATACACAGAGGAGTGTGGTTTCTGGGTGGGGTGGGGGCACCTATTTTTTGAAAACTCAAAATAGAACAGCAATGCCACCACCAACATGACCTGATCTTCAGCAGGAAAATATAGCAAGGAGCTGGAAGGGAGACAGATGAAGAAATACAATTGCTGAGATGACGCTTGGGAATTTTAGGTTGCTTCATCCTGTTAGCAGAGATTAAATAAATACATTTCACTTAAAGTCATGCATTGTTAACCCAAATGAATGCTCCTCTTAAAGGTTAATACAATGTTTAATACACTTGGCATGTGAATTAGGACTCCCATGTCGCAGAGGCTAAGGGGCCCTTCTGCTCCCAGGATGAGGATCTGGGCTTCCCAGTTCACTCCAGGTCTGAGCGAGAGACGCTGAGCTGGTGGCAGGGGTCAGAGGAAGGAGACAAAAGCTTTGGAACATGCACCCCTCTGAGGCTGTCAGCACTGGCTCTGGACACTTACCTGCCTGTGACCTTGTTCTTCCTTTCCTTATCTACAGAGTGCCCTGCTTTCTTCATAGGGTTGTTTTAAAGATCAGATGAATTAGTTTATGATAACATATTTTGGAAATCACAGGCCAGGCTTGGCGGCTCATGCCTGTAATCCCAGCACTTTGGGGGGCTGAGGCGAGAGCATTGTTTGAGGCCAGGAGTTCCAGACCAGCCTGGGCAACATGAGACTCTGTCTTTACAAAAAATTAAAAAGTTAGCCAAGGGTGGTGGCATGCACCTGTAGTCCCTGCTACTTGGGTGGCTGAGGCAGGAGGATCCCAGGGCCCAGGAGTTTGAGGCTGCAGTAAGCTATGATCGTGCCACTGCACTCTAGCCTGGATGACAGAGCAAGATCATGTCTCAAAAAAATAAAATAAAATAAAATAAAATAAAAATAAAAAAATAAAAAGCACAGGAAAATCATAAATAACAACTGGACATGGTGACTGTCACCTGTAATCCTAGGACTCTGGGAGGCTGAGGCAGGAGGATCACTTGAGCTCAGGAGACCGAGACCAGCCTGAGCAAGAGTGAGACCCCGTCTCTACAAAGAGTAGAAAAATTAACCAGATGTTGTGGCACATGCCTGCAGTTCCAGCTACTTGGGAGGCAGGCTGAGGCAGGAGGATCACTTGAGCCCAGGAGTTTGAGGTTGCAGTGAGCTATGATGACGCCACTGCACTCTACCTGGGGCAACAGAGCAAGGCTCTGTCTCAAAAAAAAAAAAAAAAAAAAAAATCACAAATAAGTATAGAAATGTGAGATCCAGTTACAAATGGGAGAAATAGACCCTCAGAAGAAAAATGAAAACCACCACGCCTAAAAGAATAAGAAACTAAACTGGGCTCTGGATAAGAAAAAAAGGCTTTTAAGGACTAACATTGCAAACCCAGGAGGATGCTGCTGCTTGCTGAACGTGTTAGAACATGGACTGTTCTTAGGATCCTGGCAGTGAGCTGCAAGGGCTGATGGCCGAGACAGACCCCAGAGCAGATCGCTGGGTGCATACCCCAGCCTCACCACTGTGACCATGTGACCTTGGGTGGGAGAGTTTGCTTCTCTTTGTCTTAATTTCCTTATTTGTGAAATGGAGATAACTGTATCCATCTCAGAGGACAGTTGTGAGAATTAAGTGATTCCATTCATGTAAAGTACTGGAATAGTAGCTGGCGCATAAAAAGTGCCCAATAAATAAGTTATCATTATTTATAATTAAGAGTAGGGGTGCTGGCCTTGCTAATAACACATGTGCTAAGATCACATGTGTGATCTTAGGCAGACATCGAGCTTTGATAAAATGAGATATTGGACAAGAAGCAGGTTTGTCAGTGTCAGCGCTATTGACATTTTGGGCCGGTAACACTGTGCTACGGGGGTCCGTCGTGTATGATAGGGTGTTTAGCGGCACCCCTGGCCTCAACCCACTAGATGCGTGAAGCACCCCTTCCTTCCCTGTTGGGACAACCAGAAATGTCCACAGACATTCCCAAATGCCTCTTGGGTGGTGGTGGGGAGGGAGGAAAATTGCCCTTTGTTGAGAACTGCTAGACGAGAAGCAGAGTTCTTAGGCCAGGGATCTCCCAAAACGAGCTTTGAGAAGTCTGTGAACCCCTGAAATTGTATGTGAACTTGTGTGACAGACACACGCGTAAGCTCACACGCGCTTTTCTCAGGAGAGCACCCTGGTTTTTCATGAGAGTCTCAAGCTAGTCTGTGAAGAAAGAATTGCACACCACTGTCCTGAGTCCCTTCTCACTCTGACAGAGACTGGTCCATGCTCTAAGAGGAAAGGGGACTTTCAGATGAGCACCAAGTTCTCCCTGGTCACTCTCTGTCTTTCTCTCTGAGCTTCTTGATAACACGGCTGCCTCCAGGCTGCTTTCCTCCCCCACAGAGCCTCTCTCTTCTCTCCCATGCTGGAAACTTCAGGGACTTTTCCCTTTTCTGGGAAGTCTGAGTACACTCTCCAAACAGCCAGCTGTTCATCCCCGTTCTCCCTGTGGGGCCCCTGTGCTGTGTGAGGTGGCAGGGGCTGGGCGGGGGGAGCGGGAAGGGTTGTTGGGCAGACACGAGGTGAGGGGTCGGTCATAGGACCCCTCTTTCCGGGCAGCCTTGGCCCTGTGCTGGCTTTGTTCGTGTCCCTTCCTGCTGGTGTTCTGGCCCTTGTTATTTCGGGCAGAGCCAGGGAGGCCGCAGCTTCTTGTCCAAGGTCACTCTGCTGGGGAGCTCATAGCGACGCTGCTGCTGGGACGAGGCATGAACCTATTGCGTTCTGCAGCCGAACCTGCTCTCAACCCCAGGGTCTTTGTGAAACGTGAACAGACTGAACTCTCGGAGTCTCTCGTTGTGAACTTGGCTCTTAACAAGGAAATCTGTTCCCCTTCCAAACAGAATCTGAATCTTCATTTAGACTGAATTAGGAGTTGGGAGGAAGGAAGGGAGGCCAACGCACTCCAACGTTTTAAATAAAAGAACGGGGAGGGGCACGAGGAGAGTAATTTTATTCAAATACCATCAGCCCATCGGCAGGTACAGGTGGTGAGACCAAACCTCCCCACCCCCCAAAGTCAAATCCCTTTGCCTTCCTTCTTCCCTCCCTCGTCTGCCTTAAGGAATGGGTGAGAAAGACCGATTCCTCTCCAGTGTGTGCCTAAACCTAACATATTTGTTAGGTGTCAAGACTGGATGAAGACAGGTGTAGGCTAGAAAACTATTACAGTTTGGGTATTTGGCCAAGTCACCAGCATCGTGATTCACTCTTTCCCTATAGCACTGTCCGAGGTGACTTCCACGTCCAGGGAGGTCCTCAGGACCACGCCAGCCCTGTCACTTGTGAACCAACTGACTTATGGGGCTGATAAGAGTGCCCGCCTGCTAGGATTCTTGTGAAGACTAAAGGAGATGGTGCATACACACATTTGGGCACATTTTCTGCCATGTAATAAACACCCAATGAAAATGAGTTATTATTGTTTCTGTAGGGGCTGAAGACTATAGCACTTGAGACTATATTGAGCAGACACAGCTAATGTGATTGAACCCATTTTAGAGGTAAAGAAGTTGGATAAATAGGAGAGAGTGGGTAGTAAGCTGTATATATGCTGAAATCAGACTTAGGGAAGATGGGGATGACACTGTTTGAAGCCCAAGACCAGAAACCAAAGCTTATGTCCCCATGCTTATGCCATCCGAGAGATCAATGCCATGCCCTTGAATACATCAGCTGGGTCTCCTAACCTGAAATCAGAATGATACCAGCTACCTCCTGGGGGTGGGGTGGGTGGAACATGGAGTGGTTGGGAACCCAATGGCTTCTTCAAGGGGAGAAAGGGGAGATTTGTAGAATACACATCCTCTCTTGGGTTTTCCACAACTAGCCAAGACTTGATCTGAGATTTAAGAATGAAGGAGATACTATTTTTTGTAACCAGCATAGGCTTGAAGGCTAACAAAAACATACACGGAATATTGGGATTTGGGGTGAGTGAAACTTTATGTGGGACAAGAGCAGTGATTTTGAATGAAAGTCATGAACCAGAGGCCTCTGAGCAAAACATGAGTCTTTAGGGGCTAATGAGTTCAGTTGACTTTTCAGGGAAACCACCATGACAAAACTCTGGGATCCCTCTGTGAAAACAGGAGTTAACTATGTATTAGTCAGAGCTCTGTATCTCTATATTTGTATATGCAGACACACACACACAGATTTATTTTGAGGAATTGGCTCACACAAATGATGAGGTTTGGTGAGTCCAAAGTCAGATGGGGTAGGCGGGCAGGCTGGAGGCTCAGGGCAGAGTCACAGTTCGAGTTGGAAGGCAGTCTGCTGGCAGAATTCCTTCTTGCTAAGGGAAGTCAACTTTTTTCTACCAAGGCCTTCCACCGATCGGATGAGGCCCACGCGCATTAGGGAATATTATCTGTTTTACACAAAGTCCATCGACTTAAATGTTAATCTCATCCAAAAAACACTTTCACAAAAACATCCAGAATAATGTTTGACAAGATATCTGGGCACCTGGCCCTGCCAACTTGACACATCAAATTAACCATTACAAACTACAAGGGCGAGGCTAAGACTCTGGGTTCATGAAAGAACTCCATGGCTGTATAAGGCTTGGAGACATGAGAGTAGCCTCTGATGGGCTTCCAGGTGACCTCATGGTCAGCGTCTCTCTCTGGGTGGGAGCTGGGAGTATATTTCCTGGGGCAGACTTGAGTCTCTTGCCTCTTGAATATCCAAGCTCATGTTCTTTCCTCTTGACTGAGGATGGTAAAAGAAGCCTGTATTTACTCAATAAGCTGTCTGTAAAGTTTCTGTCCCTTTCTAGAGCTTGGAAGGTGCAGTCCTAATGAGGTAACTTGGGCCATTTGACATCAAGGTATTTGGAATAGATTTTCTCTGGCAATGCAACACTTGGCAACTGTTGTACAATAATTTTATGCTTACGTCCAGCCTAACCATGAACAATGCAGTCAGTGTTATGAATTCATGAATAGAAGCCCTGGCACTCTAAGTGCCCGCTGCCCAGCTCCCAAGCATGGGAAAGGGAGCCCTTCTCTGGGGCAGACATAAGGGAACATTCTCAGCAATTCTGCTCGCAAAGCAGAAGGTGGAAGTGTTGTCAATAGGTGGCAACACCATACGGACTCCTCACAGGGTTCTCATGACCTTGTAACTCCTGAAAATGGCTTGGAATGACCCACCAGTGTCGCCTGAGAGCCGGGGGCAAGGGGATGGGCACAATTTCAGAGTGGACAGATTGCTGTTTCATCACAGAGTCCCTCTGAAAGAGTGAAAGCTGCATGTGAGAGGCGCTGAGCTGTTGAACATCCGATCACTTTGAGAGCCAATGGTGTAGCTGGGGGAACAGATTCGAGCATTTCAGTGAACACAGAGACTCAGCTTTGAGCTGGGCCCTTAAGTCTGAAGTTTTTCAGGTGGTTTTTCCCACCAACTGCCTCCACTAAACAGGCTTGCTCCGGCCTTGTGGGTTGCAGGCCTACCCCCTGTGTTGATGGGCCATCCTGTTGGGTCAGGCATTTACAGGGCAGGATTGTATTTCAAAAACCACAAGGTGACCAGAGGACCGGGGGATTGCTGTAACAACACGCTGTGTCAAACCAGAGGGTGCGTTGTACACCCATCATGCTCCCCTCCCGTTGCTTTCCTCTTGAAACCAACGTTTGCAACCCTGTAGCATTCTACTCGGAAGGCTTTTTCATGTGGAACACCAGGAAAGCAATCCTGCTTCCTACACACCCTACCAGGACAAGGACTTTGTACATGCTTTGTCATTATTAGCACAATTTGCAATTAGTCAACTAATTCCTTGATTATGAACGTTGGTCAAATTGGCTAATGGAATCTGCAAAAGAAAAGAATTTGATACTTATGATTTGTGCAAACAAACAAACTTTGCATTGGGTCCAGAGAAGATCGCAATCTTTAAGGGAGGTGTGCTTCACTACAGGAAAATTATATATTGGTCATGAAACAAAATTGCTCTTTTGTTCTTGGGAAATAGGATGGTTTAAAGAATTTATCAAGTCCTACCTGGATTTGTTATGGTGTGCATGAACTTGATCCTCTGATTCTGTTCAGTTCAATGAATTGAATTGTTGAATACTTACTATTTGGAGAGGACAGTGGGAAAGAAAAGCAAATATCCTCTCTTTCCTTAAGGATTTCACAGAATTATAAGAGGAAGAGGGAGGGAAGGAAGGAAGGAAGAAAGGAAGGAAGGATGGAAGAGAGGATGGTTGAAAGGAGCGAAGGAAGGAAGGAAGGAAAAGAATTATAAAAAGTAGCCAAGTGAAACAATCAGACAGCAACATCACTGTCAGGTTGGATAATGTAGTCACTTGGTGTCATAGAAGTTATATTTTAGAGACAGAGAGAGAGGAAGAGAGAGAAAGAGAAGCTTGGAGCTGGGGCCTGCACTCTAGGCTTAGCAAGCAGTGCAAACGGAAAGGTGTGGGGAGGGACAATACGAATGTACTTAATACCACTGAACTGTAAAATGAAAAGTGGTTAAGATGATACATTTATGTTTTGTGTGTTTTACCACAATTAAAAATTCTAAACACCTAAAAAATAAAATATATGTGTGAAACATACTATTTATTCGATTTGTAGACAATGTGGCTCAAGGGTTGTACATTCAAGAGTAGGAGCAGGTCTACATATGGATTTTTAGGTCCTTTGCAGGAGATCTTTGCCTCCCCCACTCCTACCCAGAGGTTGTCTCTACAGCAGCATGGTGACACGGTGGGGCTATGGACGCCTGTTCCAGGTAGCAGATGCTGACATCCTGGGTCAGGTGTCAGGTATGCCAGGGAGAGCATGGGTTTCAGGGGAGAGAGGATGGCATTGCCTATGGTGGCTTCCAAACACAAACTCCATGCTAGACAAATGAAAGCCCAAGGAGTCTCAGTGAATTACACAGGCAGGGAAAGGATGTACGGGGCTCCAGGATGAAGACTTTTTTTTTTTTTTACCAGGAGGACATGGCCACAAGAGTGATATCATTCCATCCCACCGTGAAATGAGCCAAGCCTGCCAAGAACCTCTTAAAAAGACTCAGCGTTGCACACGTGGAAACAGTCTGCCACCCTCACTCCCACCCCCACCAACTTGCCTTTCAAAGTCTGCAGCAAAGACCTAAACACCTGTCCCTCTTTCTAGGACCTGGTCAAGGAGAACATGCACTCTGGAGATGGAAGGCTTAAGCAAAATTCATGGTTCCACCACATGCTGTGTGCCCTTGGGCAAGTTACCCAGCCTACCTGTGCCTCCATTTCCTCTTCTGTAAATTAGGCCTGATAATAGTGCCTTTCTCTTTTTTTTTTTTTTTTTTTTTTTGCTTTTTTGAGACAGAGTCTCACTCTGTTGCCCAGGCTAGAGTGCTGTGGGGTCAGCCTAGCTCACAGCAACCTCAAACTCCTGGGCTCAAGCAATTCTTCTGCCTCAGCCTCCCAAGCAGCTGGGACTACAGGCATGCGCCACCATGGCCGGCTAATTTTTTATATATATATTTTTTAATTGTCCAGCTAATTTCTTTCTATTTATTTTTTTAGTAGAGATGGGGTCTCGCTCTTGCTCAGGCTGGTCTCAAACTCCTGAGCTCAAACCATCCACCCACCTTGACCTCCCAGAGTGCTAGGATTACAGGTGTGAGCCACCATGCCCGGCCAATAGTGCCTTTCTCATAGGGTTGTTCTGTTGATGAACTGAAATAAAGAGTGCAAAGACCTTAGAAGGCTGTCTGGCATAGTAAGTATAGGATAAATTTTAGCTAGTATCATGGTGACCAAGAGTGTTCAGTCTTGCACAGAATTCAAGGAAAAAGAAGAATGAGACGTGACCTTGGGATTTGGGTGTTTTGGAGTCCAATCGAGGCATAGTTTGGAGGCTCGCAGTGGGATAGGAATGGAGAGCCACATCGCGGGAAACAGGGGTGAGTGAACATACCTCGTTCCTTCCTGCTTCTATGTTTTCATTCATGTTGACTCTTGATTAATTCATTAATTAATGTTTCAATTAATCTTCCTTTGAAGTTTGACTGGGGGCCACATTAGTGCCTCAGGGCACGTGCACACGTGACGTTTTGGTTTACTTACTGATACACGTGAGATCCTTCGTTCGGCAGACGTTAGGCCTTCACAGCTCCCTCCCCACGAGGGGCATCAGCAGATGCAAGCGAGGGACCCTGAGGACCAGAAACTTCATCTGGCCTCTCTTCCTGCCTCCCTGGTTGTCCCCAGGGCAACCAACAGTGGACTCTGGCTCAGCCACAAGAGCAATAAGGAGGATGTCAATCTTTTCTCTTAGTTCAGTTGGATTTGGAACTCGGAGCCTGCCCAGGAAGATAAAATGAGCCAGGGGAGGTGGCAGAGGGCAAAAGGCATTTAAATAAAGAAAGAAAAGGGGAAAGAGAGAAAGACCAGGCTGCTTCAGTTCTGCCCAAACAGAGCACAGGCCATTTCTACATCTTGGTGAGCTTCTCTCAGAATCCCCCAAGGCTTCGGGACTGTGTTCCATCTCCCCTGGAGTACTGTCACCTCCGGGGACTGATAGAGCCTCTGCTGGAAGGTGGCTGGGTGGGGCCACGATTACAAAGGCTTTTGGTGCCTTTTAAAAAAAAAGAGCTGATGTTTCAAAAAACAAGTTCGGTGGAGAAGGGGTTGGCAAGCAGTCCTATAGCGTTGGGCATCTGGGTGGACCACACTGGTCAAGGACCAAATGGGAGCTGCAGCCTGACCTCAGCACCAGGAAGACTGAGCTGGGAGGTCAAGTGTAGGGTGGACAACCTGGGCCCTGAGATGCCAAGGAGATGGGCCCTGAGCTCCACCAGCTGTTGACCTAAACAAAGACCAGACCAGCAGGACAAGTAGCAACCAGAAAGAGTGAGTATAGAGGGAATTTGTTTTAACAGCATTAACCAGGGAGTTTCCTCAGCTCTGGAATTTGTTTAGTCTGGGGAAGGCCTGTTTATTTTCTACTTCTTGGAACCCTTAGGGAATCCTATGGAGTCTTTGGGGTGAGCTTTTCCCTACGACAGTGTTTATATTTGAGTTAGGGGGTGACAGTATCAGAAGGGAAGGGACATTACCCCAGGCAACAGCAAAGCAGTGGGCAATCTCATGACTCTTTTCTCACCTGGGCTCCAGGGCATGTTGCTGTGTCCGGGTACAACCCAGTGGGTTGGGTTATAGTGCAACTACTTATCAGATCCCAGAACCACAAAATGTCTGAGCTGGAAGGAAATTCAGGTGTTATCAATTCCAGTTTATGATTTCATTGCTGGGGAAACTGAAGCCCTGAGAGAAGAAGGACTTTCCCAAGGTCTCACTGGTGGTTTCAAAGCGGCACTGGGGTAAGCCTTCAGATCGTTCCAAGGCCAGGTCCCAGGTCATTAACCTGCACTTGGTATAGACCCCTTCTTGTTTACTTAAACTTTCACAAACACTGTCATCAGGAGCCTTTGGATGGAAAAAGAGAGAGGAGAGAGCCATGCATATGCTGCTAGACCAGCCTTTGACTGAGCTGTCTTAGATTCATCCTTGGACTTCATCTGACTAATGATGTTGATTTCTTTGGGGCCAGAGAGCAATAACCACTTGAAATTCAAAATCATGCTCAAGACAGTGCCATGTGCTGGCTTGTGTTGGGGCTAGTCTTGTCAACTGTCCACTTCTGAGATGCGTACACTTGTGTGGATGCTCCCCACGTCCCAGGCAAGGGTAGCTTCATGAACCAACTGGGCAAATTCTTGGGCTGCTGACCTGCTCAGGATTTTCCTGATGTATATGGCTCTCATTTGGAATTGTCTCCCAGAGCAGACAGGCTGCCAGGCAGATAACCTGCTGCTGACCCAGACTCCCTGCCAGAGTCCACAGTGGCTGAGCTGTGTGATCAAACCTGGCCACATAACCTTTCTGGGCCCCAGTGTTCTTCTCTGGACACTGGGAGACACTGGAGCTTATGATACTTACCAAATGGACTGTGGGGAGGACCAAGTGAGGAACCGATGGAGAAACGCTTTGAAGAGAGCAGTGTCAGCAAGCAGGGTGGGCTGGCAGCCCTCTGCTCATTTCACTGTTCTGCCTACTTTGAGACGACTTAGCTGTGGGCACAGATAAGGCCTGTCATCTCCTGCCAAGAGCCATCCTGTAAGTCAAAGGTTTGTTATTGTTCCTGAAAACTTAACAACGTGGATGAGAACTGTCCCGTTGGAATCCGGGTCCCTGGGGGAGATAGGTTAAAGGTTCTGGTCAGGGCCCACTGGCCTGCAGGGCAGGACACTAGGGCAGATTTTGTTTCTGGCCCTGGCTGGTGTTGCTCCTGCTGGGAGGCTGGTGAGCACAGAGAAGAATGTGGGTTGGGTGGGAATGATTTCAGGGACACTGGAGAATAATATACCCCCAGTGAGTCTCCTGTGTGCCTTGATCCACCTTGAAAATGTTCACTTAGAAATGTGGTTCTTAACTCCCGTTAAAGCTCATATGCCCTTGAAAGTGGTAACCTCGGATGCTAGTGTGAGTCACATGTATTTCAACTTTAGTGAGGTTGTCAGATATTTTTGGATCAAGGTTTAATTTGGGGTTGGGGATTAGGGAGGAGGGAGGAATAGGAGAGGGAGATGGGGTTACGAAATTCAGACCAAGGTTAGGATCATGCAGTTACAAAAGGTTGGTAAGATTATGGCATAAAATAAAGTTTGGGGATTGCCTATGGCTTGAAAGTGGCCATGCTCTCCTGTTTCCTTAGGATCCAATAATTTTGAGTTGATTGAATTTATTTTGATATTTTGCTATGTATCAACTAACAAGGTAATTTCCAAGGTACGTTTTTATCCATTTTGAGAAAACATCAGATTCATTTCTTTCTACTAAATGATCTGTTTATTTAGTGCACTTGTGGTATTTTTAGGAAGGGTGACAG
>RJWJ010024596.1:0-24674 GCA_004363605.1 Indri indri | reverse complement strand
AAACAGCACTGACTGCAATCAGATAAGAAAATTAGCCTAATTTTAAGGTCTCCTAGCAGGCCCATTTGAACTTCATTTGGTTCCTGGCCATCAGTACTAAAGTTGTTACTTTTGTGTCCTTATGTTTATTAATTTGCTCAAAACTTAGGTATAGAAGGGTGTCCCCCTAAACCCCAAACATAATCTTGTTCTAGAAACCCTCTTCTCTCATGTCTTCCGATACATACTTCTATTTTTCCTACCTCCCTGGTGGTTCCTTCTTCATTGTTCCTTTATTTTTAATAATCCCTATTTTTCTTCACAAAGATGTTGAATGTACTGCTTTTCTCTTCCCCTTCTCTCCCCTCCATATTTACACATGCATGCATACACATACATGTACACATTATACACACATGCACACATGTGCACATGCACACATATATACACAGCCCTCTATATCCATGGGATCCACCATCCACGTATTTAATCAACTGCAGGTGGAAAACATTTAGGAAAAAAAAATTCCACAAAATTCCTGAAAGCAAAATGGGATTTTTGCCTCACTCTGAGAACTACAACATTGAATCCACACAGATGAAGTGATATGTAGGCTTTCTATTAGGTATTATAATATAGACATGATTTCAAGTATATAGGAGGATACGAGTAGATTACATGCAAATACTGCACCATTTTATGTAAAAGACTTAAGCATCTACAGATTTTGGTATCTGAGAGGGGTCCTGGAACCAATTTCCCATGGATACAAAAGAGCGACTGTATGCATTCTTATTGAGCACATGGAGAAAACTTGATATTTTTCTTGCATTGGATAACTCTTCAGACTGCTCCTCCTACAATGTTTATGCTTTATGATTAAAAATAACCATTACACCAAGCATTCAGCTCTCAGGGAGCTTATATTCTAAAAGAGGAGACATATTAAACATCTCTAATTGCAAAATGTGACAAGTGTTACAGAATAAATGGTGCTATTATAAGAAATAACAGATGGAACTGACTTACACTGGTAGATAAGGCCTCACTGAGGAAGTGACATTTGACTTGAAACCTAAAGATTAGGTTAGAGCAAGAAGAAATCATAGTCCAGCTGAAATCATAGATGTTTATTTTATTATGCTTTGTAAGCGACATACATATAACATTCATTCTGCAAGTTAGAAGTATTAAAAATCAATCGTTGGAAGACAAGCTTTTTCTAGAATAATTATAGGAGCAATGTCATTCAAGTATAAGGTTGTATACATAAATACAAATGTATGCACATTCATATTTCCTTATAGAAGCCCATTAAACTTAATGAATGCCTAGAACTGAGTCCATCAAAGTCTCTTGTGCTCTGGTTTCAAAACAAATCTGAATCTTTGCCCATTCAAGATGTTTTAAGATGGACTTATACCAATAGACATAACACATGACTTTCACGTCAGTCACATTACAGCAACTTTTAAAAATAGATTCAAAGTAGGAGATTGACTCCAAATTCATTGATTACCAATCCTTTCACCCTCAAATTGAAAATGACAAGAATTTCATGAAGCCAGAGCAGGAAGATTGTATTCAGATAGGCCTAAAATCCTATCTCAGATATAATTGCCCTTTCCTCATAAAACTGAACCCCTGAATTTAAAGAAATGTTTATAATACTATGACAGCAGCCCCTAGACAATATTATGTCTCATAATAGCACATTCCAACTTAATCTCTATATCATCTGACGATGTACAGCCATGAATGCTCATATTGACGGGGATTAGGAGAATGCCTCAGAGTTTCTCCATGTAGCATTTTGCATCTTCAGACAGAGGCTTAATTACTCATATCATTGTCATTGCTTCCTTCTAGGACATTTTTTTAAGTTATAAAGACTTTTGACAAATAACAAAATTATGTTAAAACTAGTTCAAAAAACTTAAGCTAATTGTTGGAGTTAAGATTCAAAGAATGTGTTTAAAACAATTAGATACCAAACATTTTATAGCTCGCTATGTTTTGTGAATTTAGGTTTCTAATGAATACGTACAATTGTTCACAGATGTGAAAAATAGTAAATGCATTTCCCATTTTTGTTAAAGTGGTATCTATGAGTTTGAAGCAAGTTGTGATTTTGCTCAATATTAAAAAGTTTCTGATGCTGTATGCTTAGGAACCATTTTATATGTTGGAAAGTGCAACCCAGGTTTCCATCTAGATTTCACACCCATTAGTACCTCAGGCTAGAGCTTAGTCCTAAGGGGGCTGGTGCTCAAAGTATATCCCATTTTCCTTACTACTAGTTAAGGTTTCAAAATGCACAGTTAAGAATGAAAAGTGAATAAACAAATTGGACTTGTCAGAGCTTGCATCACCAGAGAAGCAGAGAAAGAAAAAAAAAGAGGAAAAAGTTAATGTGACTTTGAGGCATTGGAAGGGCAATGCTAAAGCACGTTTAGGAAAATCCCCTTTGCCTCCATTTGCCCAACATGGAGGCTGATGCAGTTCGGTAGTGAAGGCAAACACACGCTCGTGCAAGGAATCCAACAGAAAAGGACTTCACACGAGCCTCCCGCTGCTTGCCCTGTCCTCCCCTCCAGTGCAGGACTGCATAGAGACTGCTGACAGCATCACACGCTAGATTCATTTTGTGCTTTGGTGGGCATGATTTGTTCTCCTGACAGAGACAGAAATTCACTAGGGACATAAATGAGACTGTCACACTCATTCCACTTGTGTACTAAAACAAATTGAAATGCCACAGTTGGCAGGGTGGGGGTTGCACAAAGAAGTCATTACTGGACCACTCAGTCCTTCTTTCTTGCTAAATCAGAGGGCAACAGCTGAGGCAGGCATCAGCATTACTAGGTGAAATCTCAGCTCTTCCTAGGGAGAAATCCTGAACGAACATCACCAAATGCAATGTAAATGATAGCAACCCATTACAATTCTTTTAGGTTTAGGTTTGAAATGCTTTGGGACTTTGAGTTATTTTAAGCACTACCATCCCATCCTGGAAATGAATATATATTTTGTTTATACCTCCTGCACCCGCCGCGCCCCCACTGTCTACCCAACTCTTCATAAAATACCCTCTCCCACCCTTCTTCACCCTCCAAGCACCCCCACACTCTTTCCTCCAAAGAGCAATTAAACCCTGTTACCCTTTAGCGGGGCCACTCAGGCTTAACGGTCACTGACAGCCTGTGAAATTGTCATCAGGAAATCACCATCAATGTGGCTCAGAGGTTCTGTGAGCAGCAGCCTGGAGTCCTGAAAGCTGCTCTAGCACTATCAGTCCTACCCACTCTCAGGGAATCCGAGTCGGGAGTTTCCTCAATGATCCTTCCTTACCAGAACAAAGTCCTCTGAACTTCCCATACGGGAAGGCAGCTGCCTGACTAGTCATTTTTCCGCAGTGTTTAACTGCTGCCAGAATGGGAGTCCTTCACCTGGGACGATTCACAAGTAACCAGACGGAATAGAAGCGTTACCGTCATTCACATATCATCAAAGGAAAGCCCCACGGCAAACACAATGTTCTATCCAGTGGCAGGGAATGTGACAGTCATGAACGGTCCTATGGCAAATCCCAGCCTTGTCAGTCTTCGTCTCAGAGCCACCAATCCCTTTACCCTGCTAGTCTGAGGGCAGCGTTTGAAGACCCCATAGTACAGCGTGTTCCATTCAACACTCCTTCACACACAGACTTTGTTAGGGGCAAGGGCAGCTTTCGTGAGTCACGCCAGTCTATTAACCTTTAGAATACTGTTTTTTCCAGTCTTGCAGGTAAATAAATCTCGTAAGAACTGGAGATAGACAATCCCCAGTACGCAGCTCAGAGAGCAGCATTTGAAGGCGTCTGAACTGGCTTAGAAACGGGCGACTGCCTCCAGCTTCCCTCAGCACACTTCTCAACAGGCATCCACCGGAAAAAGCTTATCAGTGGAGCCTTTTCTCCTCAGCTTGGAAAAATACAGGGAAGCTGATCAATGGGGTGCAATTAACACATATTCACTGAATGTTTGCTGTAGGTAAGTTTTCTATAGGAGGAAATAGGGAGTTACGAAATTAAAAAGGAATGAAAAATGAAAAAAAAATTGAAGGAAGCAAAACCTTGTTTGTATATTTATATTTAATGAAGTCTATGGTGTTTATACCAGCAATAAATTGATTTGGAATAAGGCTTTTATGAAATCATGGCTTATAAACATTTAGAGAACAAAACATAAGGTAGATATCAACCAGCGTATAGAATAAGGAGATGAAATGGACCCAAGAGATTTTCTTCATTAACCTTCTCCGTTTACTGATAAGGGAAGAAACAGCTCTGGGAGGTAAGTGGCTGAGAGAACTAGCACACTGTAGGGTAAACACTGCATAAGTACTTCTTGGATAAACAAGTGAGTGGATTGGCTCAAATTACCCTGAAAGTTAAGTAAGAATTAGAATGTTTCTGGGTTCCCAAGCCTGTGTGTTTTTTTCCATGTTTTCATGTATATTACTTAGTCCATTTATGCAGATAAAAAGTCAGGGAATCACTATGCAATAATAGTAAAATAGTTATTCCTAGATAAAAGGACAATTAAAGAGAAAAAAAGCAGCAGTAAACAGGTACTGTAAAACCTGAGTAATTAAAAATTCAGGGAAGATAGGCAGGGAGAACTGTCCCATTTGGGTTTTATATACTTTTCATACTTTAAAGTAAATGCAAGAATACGGTAATAAATGGTGATCTCATAGAGCTAATTCTGGATCAACTTTCATGAAAACAAGCATACTTCTCTTTACGTGTGGATGCAATTTCTAGAAAGATACATCATGGGGATGATGTTCTGAAAAGTCTCCAGATACATTTTATCTCTTTATAATACAGATTTTTCCCTTCCCCTTAAGACCTTGAACCATTAAGGGTGGGCCAAAAGGTTTATTACCTTGATCTGCTCTCAGTGATGTCTTCCAGTTGTTCCTACAATACAACTGGAAGTCATTTTTGACTTTTTGCACTCCCACTGTCCTGTCATCTTGTGGGGCACCTACCTTCCCTCCAAGTAGCCCATGTGCTTCAGAGGATGCTTCCTGGAGCAAGGAGACAGAGGTGAGTCTTGATGAATTGGGCCAAACTACACATTCCTAGCCACAGGGACTGGTTCAGATATGGGAACATAGTCCCCATGGCTCAGTAAATATAAGGAGATGTGTGGAAGGAGATTTTGGGAAAGCACCTTTCTTGATCATTTCAGAGAAAGACCTAAAGAAACTCTTACTTTTTCCTGAACAATGAAGTGTAAAGATGTGCCATCGGGAGCTGCTGCAGCTTGTTCTGCTACGATGCTACACACTCTGGATCAAACCATATCTGAAAGTCAGCGAGCACATAGATCCCATCCTCCATTTTACTGATGCACTGAGCCAAGAACTGGTCTGGGAAAAGCAGCAGTTAGATTGTTAAATAACCAAAACTTTGGCTGACACACACCAGCAAATTCTTAAGAGTTTCTTGAATCTTGGGTTGGTAAATTTACTAAGAAACAGACAAATGACTTAATTTTTAGGAGGCATTCCTTTCAAAAAGCTTATGATCACCCGAAACTTTAATTGTGTTAACCACTGGGAGGCTTGTCTGTTACAACAGCTAGCACTATCCTACTAGCATACCTCTGTAAACCCTGGCAAGAAGTATTGGATTTGATTCTGCCTGCACCAGGGGAAAGCCATGGGGGGCGGGGTGGGGGGGGGTGTAAAAGGAAAAAAGAGTTATGTGAACGTTTTTCCTAATACACTCTAAAAATTTCAATTCCCAATGAATAGATTCTGACTGGCAACTGGGTCCTAATATATAGAGAATGCACTTTAAAAGGCTGTATTCACATAACATGATCATAGCCCTTTTTATAAGACTTTTTTATGTACTCTGGATCTCTCCTGAATGAATTTCTTTCACTTTCTCCCTGATAATCACTTAAGGCAATAACTAATTTAGAAACACAGTGAAGGCAAATTTCAAGTGCTCTTTATTGTTACAATTTGACTTAAGTAATTCTATATTGCTTGGGCTTTTTATTTAAAGCAGGCCCTCCTGCTTTCTTACTGTTCCTCCCAGGACCCAGCTTTCTGGGCAGGTAACCTCTGTAGTCACCCAGGCCACAGGCCTAGCAGAGCCCCATGCTTGGTTTAATGGTATTTTGTTGCTATCTTAAAATTTCTAATAAATTTTGAATAAGAGGGCCCATAATTATTTTCATTTTCCTTGGCCCCCACAAATTATATAGCCCCTCTGACTTCTACTTATCACCACTACACACAGACACTGACCAGAACCCCCCTCCTTGACCTTGAAAGTCCTCTTTTCAAACGTGCCTTGAGCTTGGCCTCCATTCTGTCTTTGACTTGCCCAAACCAGTGTTAGCAAAGAATCCTGCAAAGTCAGTTTAGAGAAAATCTTCCACCCTTGATATCTGATCAAGTTCTTCATCCCCTACACCTTTGATGTCTAAGTCCTTGACCTGCCATTAGCAAGAATTCCCTTGTCTTTGGTGTCTCTCCTCTTAGTAATTTTCCATCCACTGGACCCCTCAACTCTACTCAGAGTATAAATCTTCACCTGTTTTACCTGTCTTTGCTGTGTTCAGAGTTCAGCCCAGTCTGTCTCCCCTATTGCAATATACCTGTGGTAATAGTCTTGGATAAAGTCTTCGTTACTATTTTAACAAGGATCAGGATACTTTCACTTTTTTCTTCAGCAATATACACATACATGGAGCACATGCACGCAATTTTTATTCCATTGCATCCCCTCTTGAATAATAGCACGTATAGCTAAGGTTCAGTAAGTTTATTCCTATTATGAATTAAGCACTGCACTTAGTATTTTATATACATTATATGACTTAATTTTGATAACCACCATGTGGGGAGATGATTTTTATTATGCCTACTTACAAGTAAGGCAATAAGAAATAAATTTACCCAAATTTGCCCACCTTTCAAGAGATTGAACTAAGATTTGAACCAAGGAAGTCCAATTTTTAACTGCTGTGTTACACCATAGAAATCTTCTAAAGTAGACTTCAGATTCTGTGTTAAAACATGGGAGAGGGAGAAATCCACTCTACTTGGTTCTATTTTGTGCTACAAATCAGCATTGTTGCTTAATTCAGAACCATGTCATGTAGCCCATGACTGTCAAAACCACAGATAACAATAACCTTTTTTGAGTGAAACATATGGATATGTGGCTTCAGTAAGAGAAACAGATTTATTTCAAATTGTACCCCACTAATATTCTGCAAGGTGGCTAAGGAAACTAAAATCTATGTACAATATTCCTCTTAATCTCCTTAAATATCAAATTTTGACTCATTCAGTTGTTTAACATTCATAACATAATGTTGTAGGAGTTGGGGGATGAATTATTAATCAGAATCTGAAAAAAATTCATAATTACATATTTATAAAAGTAATCCCTATCTTTGGTTCTACACTTGCAGAGAAGAAAAGGCAGCTGAATCTCTGCTGGGAGGATCCAGCTGCTAGCTCTTTTCATTGCAGCAAGAAACAATTGCAGATGTGATGTCTTTTAAATATGCTTAAAATGCACATTTAAAAAATACTTTGATATTTCTAAAAAATTAACTGAAAAGTATTAATAAACGATGGTGCTACTAACATCAATCTGTCGGTAAGAAGCAAAGGCCATTTATCCATTAAAAAAAGAAACCAAGTTAATTTCTGCTGATGTCTCAGGTTGCTCGCACTTAACCTAGGGTGCCTTCTTCTCATTTGGGGCACCGAGACATGACAAACCACTCTCAGATTAGAGATGGATGATCCTTTCCCCCTGCTCTGTCACCTTCTACTTTAGGTTGCTCTTTTTAAATCATTGCTCCACCTTCTCCCTACTTGTAGGGGATGAACCACGCTTGTTCTAGCAATTACTCACTTCATTTTCCAGCTTAATGACATGAGGGCCCCGATGAGTTTCATTTTCCTATGCCCTGGGTTAACAAGAAATCATTGCATTTATCTTAAAATTATTCATATTTCCTTTTTGTATGATCATATATGTCTTCTTTATGGGGTATGTCTTATTTTGATTGCATTTTTTCCATTCACAATAAATCATATCAAAATTATTTTCATATTCCCTGAGATACTATGTCTCTTGTACCCCTAATTCCTTTAATATCCTCTTGTCTGAATCACCTGGCAAATGAAATCCATCTTTCTAAAATAATTTCAGAAGTAGCTCTTCTAAGAAGCTTTCCTGCTTTCATCCTTCCCCTATAAACACAGTGAGGATCAAATATCTCTCATAAGCTTACTTTTACAGTAGCTCTGGTTGCCATATTGTAAGATATTGGCATGTTTTCATGACTGGATCTTTGATCTCAGATCCTATCACAACCTAACACATAACAATAAATGTTTAAGAATTGAAATTTTATGGAATTGCTTTGGATTACTATTAACGTTATCATACGAGGAACTCTAAAATCTTCACAATGCGTTAAATCACTGTTTGACAAGGGAACCCCTAATGATTATTTGAATGACTTTATAACAGTTGAGCAACAACATTCCCAGCATTTGTTCTGGTTGCACATTCTGCTGGTGTCAGTCAATGTGACTCCTGGGCAAAGTTTATGGTTAGCATTTGAGAAAACATCCCTAACAGCTTGCTTTGAGTCCTCACTTCATTTTATAAAGGAGAGATGCTGGAAAAGGTGCCAGCAAATTTAGTTCCCAACGAGTTAGGTTTGTTACATGGTATTTGATTACTATCGTTTGATGCTTAAATCATGTCTCTCCTTAGAACAAATTAAAGTAACTCACAGTTTTACTTATAACAATAACCATCTAATAAAAACACTACCTGATGATTCCCTTAGGAAATAGGATCATTCCTGAAGGCTGACACTTACTCTCCAGCCCTGAGAAATTATCGGGTATTAATAATTACTACCCGTAAACCATAACTCTGGGACCAAGCATGATGAATTTTTCCTCACAATGTTACTTCTTTAGTTGTATGTGCATTATCCTCATGTTCTAAACTTTATGCCACCTGGAAATATTGAATATTTATGGATTTACTAGCAAATTTCCAAGAAATGTTTCTGGTAATAAGTAATTTTTATAAAAGTTTAGTGTTCTCAGGTTCATATATAAAGTAAATTTTGAGTAATGATTCTTAAAAATAGTTAAAGTCTTCATTATATGCTTCCATGAAACAACACATTTTCACTCATAACATGACAATTAAGCTTTTGTGCATTATGTCATTCTGCATTTCCTATAACCAAATTTGCCCACATTCTTATAGGATTCTTTGCTCATGGTGAGGTTTTTTTTTTTTTTTTTTTTTACACTAAGTTTTACAAAAAGCTAAATTTGTTGGGCTATTACTATGTTATGCAAAAATGAGCAAATATTTGCATGAGTTTCAAGTATATGATGTTACTGAAAATACATGCAACCAAGCATTCTCCAAATTCTTTGAGGCCTGGAAGGGAGGCTCTTCAGACTTAAAAGTCAGCACCCCAGAAAAGGTGAAACTGGGGTTACATGAGAATCATGTACGCTTACAATTGCAAGAATTATACCACATGTGTTAAGATTCCAGAAAAAAGGAAGATGTGGCTTCAAATATAAGTCTCAAAGATAAAGTTTCAGGGACAGATGTTTTAACTTTCGGGTGCAATTTTCTATCCGCTGCTTCTCATATGGGCAACTATATACTTTGAAAATAAGTGTCAACAGGGATTCATTTATTCAACAATAAGTAATGTTTACCTGCGACATCAAGACGACCACCGGTGTGGTATAAGTTTGGGAGAATATCTAAACACAGAAGCTAGATATTCAGATGAAACACATCACTACTTTGGGAAATAGATTCAAACAGACTAAGTATTCCACACACATACACATGTACGAAAAGCTTTCATTAGTGAAGGAATTATTTCCATTTCATGTTCGTCTAAAATTTGAGTCATCTTGTATTTATTAAGTATTCTGAGAGTAGTGAAATGTTGACAAATCAGTATATTCATTTTATTTAAATGACCTAATAATCTGTCATTTGTATTTTACAAAATGGAAAGAGAATTTAACGTCTCCCCGGTTTAACCACTGATCTAGATTCTTTCATATGCCAGTAATTTTGATAATATTTGCTCATAGAAAACAAATATAAAGCTTGTCCTTGTAGGATCTATAAACTCATTTATATGAATAATCACCAACGGATTATGACTGTGATGTAGCTTCATAAATCCCCAGAGTGTAAAACTGAACAGAGAAATTAAATAAATCACAATAGCTCAAATCAAACTAATCTCTCTTCTCACTGGATTTTAACATTAAATTCCACAAGGTCATTAGACTTACTCTGCGGTTGCCAGGATTATAGAAGTAGCGACTACTAAGTTTCCTGCTTTTTAAAGCAATATGCATTGCTAAAGTGTCATTCCTGGGACATCCGATTGCCTTTAACATCTTCTTCTCACCAAAGAATGACCCAACCTGATAGTCCCACCAGTAGAGGCAAGACAGCCCATTGACAGTTCCTGCTGGAGGAGTGGTTTATGCTTCATATTCGCAATGTAGCACACAGTCGTTCCTCTTGCCCGACCTCATGTTCTAAATTTTGCGTTGTAAAAACAGGATTATTATAATCAAAAGAATCCTGTGAATATAATCTAATTCCAGATGCCTTGCAGTTAGGACTCTAAGATGTATGTGTTTTATACACAACACACCATGGTTCAAAGTTAGAGCTCTGATCCCTTTGGACCCTCTCCCATCACTCAATGCACATTGTGGTTAAGGGAAAGGATTAGCCAAGAGTAATTTTTACAGCAAGAAAGAGTCTGTTTCTGAAAGCTTGTTCATTTTTTGCCTTTTATACTGTTCCAACACAAACAATTCCGAACGAAACAGATCTTCTCTTGATTGAGGAGCCCATCACCAGATCTCAGAACATATTGCAGCCCTTCCTTTTTCAAGTCCCTTGAGAATCTTTCTAAACACAAAATGAATTTTTTATTTACTTTTACTTCCTAGCTCATCCACTTTCAGTTTGAGCTGTTAGTGACTACTAAAGTCAGATAAAAACGAGTAAGACTGACTCGAGCCTCCTTTTCTTCGCCAAGGTCCCTTTCATACTCTACATTTGTTTCAAGATTTCTAATCACTTCAAGTGGATTGGCTTCTTTATGAAGTTTATTCACACTGTTGCAAACAGTAAGGACATACTGAATGACTTTGTTTGCTAATACAGCGATTATTGTTACCAAACTTTGTAACGTTGGTAAATTTATGATAACGTTTTATAAACTTTTTAGCCTGAAAAGTTTCTGCCACAGCTAAAAAACTAATGTTAATTTGGCCAATGTACATGCTACAAGTGGATTTCCCTTGCAGTTAAGAGGTACAGACAATCAAGCCCCAAGATCTTAAAAATCATTTAAAAATTAAAAATTCAATGAACCAAGAATTATAATCAGTTTAAGCCCTTTTCTTTCTTTCATTCAATAATTCATGCACTCAAATCTTTCCCTGAGCACCTACTTTGGAACATCTCACAGGTGTTAGAGATAGAAAGAATAATAAAAAAAAAAAAAAGCTGTTAACAACCTTTGTCTCCTTGAAATTTATTTCCTAGCAGAAAATGACAGAATGAGCTGTTCAAATAAAAAAATGTGACATATCAGATGGTAATCAGTACTATGGCAAAACAAAGCAAAGAAGTGAGGTCAGGAATGCGGGGTTGAAGAGGGGAAGGGGCTAGGAGGGCTAAGAAAGAAAACAGGAGAAGGGTCCACTGAAGAGGAGACACATGAGCAAATACTGAAAGATGAGGGAAGAAGCCACGGACTATCCAGGGAACATTCCAGGCATAGAGGACAGATACGTGCCTCGAGCCGAGTGAGCCAGAGTAAGAAGAGGACAGAAAGGAGGCAAGAGCGACAAGGACGGTGCATGTTGGGCACAGAGGAGTACCAACTGCCCAGGGGCGGCCTGGCTTACTCTCGGGTGGGATGAACTGGACAGGTTCCGAGCAAAGGAGTGACGTAATCTGACGCAGGTATCATTACGGCTGCGATGATGAGGAACGCGTTTGGAAGGACAACGGTAGGACAGGGAAGACTTCTTGCTGTCCAGGACTGTCAAACAGAACTTCTCAACCGTTTCTCTAATGAAAATTCTCAGCATCTGTTTCCTCCTGTGGCAAAACCAAAAGTGTACCTATCCTGTCTTCCAAAGGGAAGCTCCTCCACGAATACCAAGGCAACTTCCTGTGTGTTAAGAGTCATTCTATCAAGTGCCGCCAGGCCTCCCTCCGGATCTGAATGCTTTGAGAGCACTTCTTAATTGCATCTAATTAACGAGCATGTAAACAATCTTAATTTGAGATGTCTATGTGAGGATGGAGTTTAATTATTTAATATTAAATTTAAAAACCCTTCTCTGTAAGTGGTTTTTTCCTCATTTGAAAGGTTGATATAGCTACGTTCTCCGAACTAGACATATGGTGAGGTAGTTTTATAGCCAAGGAAACATAAGCAATTTAAATCTGACACACGCTTAGAATTCTATCATATTGGTGTCAAATAGATCATATATCTTAAAATTTAGAATTATGGAAGAAAAAATTTGAAAACATCTTGTGTTTCAGGAAGGTTTCTTTAGTCTACAAATCAAATCACCATAGGATTCCATTAAATAGAAAGCTGAAATAGTAATATGCTGATGTAAACATTTACAGAAATGTAGTAATGCTTTAAATTGAGATTTCTAACTTGGGCTACCAGAGTTTGTTACTGATTTCCCTGAGATCCGTAAAACCTGTAAAATTATATTCAAAATATCTTGTGTGAGCATGTGTGTATGAAAATTGTGGTCATATATTTTGCCAGAGTTTCAAAGAGAAACTTTACCCAATAAATTTAAGAATGATGGCATAGTCAGTATGAAGAAAATGATTGCAGTCACAAGAGTATAAGCAAATATTTTAATATTTATTCTGAAAGCCTTTTCTAGAGTCTTCAAAGTGCAGGTACTATTGTAGTACTCACAAAGAACCTAAGGCAAGATCTAACTTTCCTAAAACTTATGTTCTTCCCTAACAGATAAAGAATATCTACACAGAACAATTCAGGGAAAAGGCAAGAAAGTGATGTGAGCAAGGAACAGAAATACAACCTAAGTAAAAATAAATTTATTATAAGTAATAAGAATTGCACAGACCGCCATGTGCCTGAAGTATGACCAAATATCATAGTCACTGATACATCTTTTCTTCTTTTACTCTGCCATACATCTGACTCATTCTGTTGTCTGCCAGCTGTCTCTAACAGGCTTATAATTTTTCCATCTCCAAACGTTGGCTTATGACCAGTTTTGGACTACAATGAGTTTAATGCTCTTGCATAATCTCCAATTCACCAAACTTCTATGTCTCCAAGCTTAAAAAATTCTGATTCGGCCTCTGTTTCTTAATACATCAATTTCTTAAAGAAAGGGAATCTGATATTCTCAGCTTGGATTCTGAATCCTACCCTGGTTCAAGAAGAGGTAGTATTAGCTGGTATAAGCCTGGCCAACTGGGCCCCTCCTTCAAAAAGGGCAATTAAGCACATCCACAGATGGTTACATAATATAATTTGGCAACCCAAACCCACCTGTCCATTCCAACAGTCTATGACCAAGTGCACAACTGATCAGTGTTAAGTTTTATCTTTAATTTGTAAAAGCACCTAGGATATCATTGGTATTTATTAAATATTAGTGCTTTCACCAAACATACCCCTCCCACAAGTCTCATATTTATGGTCAACCAAGTACTTAACAAGGTCTCCCCTGGACTGGACAGCCAAAAGGATAAGGACAAACATAAGCCTCCTTCCTGTCCTCAGGGACCTTAAAATTCATCATATATAAAAGAGTATGCAATAAGTGCTAAATGAGTGATCCATACAGAAGTGCTATAACTAGCATATTTGACACCTGAGGCAGGTCATTTTTCAACACACCTCTCCTCTACATGACAAAATTATTTTCAGTAATAAGCTTCAAATTCACTCTTTTATAGTAATAAATCCTTTAGTAAGCATCATATATTTTAATATATTAATAACAGAAGTTAATTTGGAGATTTCTGGTGTATTTGTAATGGGTCAGAAATGTTCAAGTTTTCACTGAGCACAGTTCTTGCCTTCAACCCTGATAGTACAACATACTCCTACATTTAAGTAATAGATTTGAAATAAACTGAAAGCAGTGATTGTAAAAACAAAAACGAGAAGAACTTAGGTTACTTCAAATCTCTCATTCTAGAGTTTGTGTTTCATATTTAAAACAGTAGAGTGGCTAGAGTGAACATTCAAAAATCAGACCCAGCAGAGTCTGAATCTAGAGGAAATCTCCAGTTTATTCTTAAAATGAACATGTGTGTATGAGTCTGCATGGCTTGAGTCAAGTGCCATTACATATGTATTATGCAACTCAAAAGTAACTAGAGCAAATGTTTAGAACTTAGAATAAGATTTGTTTCTAGGAAGGAGTATTTTATAATATTGACATTGTTTAGAATTGTCAGCCATGGTGGTAATAAAATGTTGGCTGAGCTTTAGTCTGTGTTTATTGTTTTTATAGTTTATTGTTTTTATATTTTCTTAGACAATGCATCAAGGGAAAACTGCTTCTCAATGCCCTGCCTTGGTAGGTGATGACAGAGAACAAATGCCCTGGCAATGGAGTCGAAGGAGATTTTAATGCTAGTATTATTTAGGAATACCAGTAGCTAATTTTAAATATATATAGAGAGAGAGGCATATTGGCTTAAGACATCATTGGGATTACTGAGAATTGTGCCATCATAAACTTTAGGACATACTACCAGGACTTTCTTGTGCTGCTTCCTCTTGGTGTCCATTCTTGGGTAGGCTCAACCTCTCCAGGTACGAAGGTGTATAGCCCCCAACCCACCTTCTATTCTTTAAGCAGGCCCAGTAGAACAATGTTTTTTTCCTCCCTGTCACTCTAACTCTGATTAGATCATATGCCAATCCTAAACCAATTACTGAGGCCCAGGATATGCAATAACTGGATAAATCTAATGAGTATGTCCATCCTTCAAGCAAAGAGCCAATTAACTGCAATCTAACCAGAAGAATTCCAATAGTAAAGAGCACTGATAGGCCATAGTGTAACATGGCAATAAACATATGCAAAATATCACCATTGCATATTCCTGATACTTATAGGAGGCAAAGTTCTGGGTGACCATGTATTTGATACCTTAGAACATTTTTTCCAAACTGTGTCAGTATAAAGAGATTGATTGGCTGGTAGCTCTTAATTGCACCGGACAAAATGGGGACAGAGGAGGTTGAGCTCAGGGATTTAAATTCTAAGCTCGAGTGCTACATAAATGACCTGACAGTTTATATGTCTGCCCTGAAAGAAACCCTTATCTCATCTCCTGTAACTGCAGGACTGAGTTTGCTGAAAACCAAATCCAGAATCTCATCCTGTGAATGGATGAACTACAAAATACAGTGAATTCCCAACTCTGCATGGTACTTGCTATTAAAGTGAGGGAATTAATTTGGAAGGAATGGGATCCTAAAAATTGGAATGGGAATATACATGAAGATCATGATAAAACTGGAGACATCGAACCCCTAAAATTCTGTTGAGGCTTCTCTGCCAGTAGAAGCAGCTGCTTCATCCCCATCTGAAGAGATTAACCCTGCTTTGCCTGAGAAAACTAGAATGGACTTCCCTGAGGTAGTTGCCTTGAAGGACACTCCTGGATTTTCCTAATGACTCACCTCCACCACCACTCTTTGTATCTAGACCTGTAACTAGACTCACATCTGAGCAGGCTCCAAAAATGTTAGGTAAAAGCATGATCCATAAGAATGCTACATTCTAAAAAATACCACATGATTTTTCCAAGTCACAAATCCAGGGAATATGCATAGGAATGGATATTAAGAGTATGAGATAATTAATAGTGGAAGGAAAAATTAGACCTGGCCAAATTTATTGATATGAACCCACTAAGCAGAAATTCTGAATTTAATGTGGCAGTGTGGTGGGTGAGAAGGGGCTTTAATAGTTTGTATGGTTGGTTGGCTGAAACTTGGACCAAAAGGTGGCCTATATTAAATGAAGTTGAAATGTCAAAACTCCTTGGTATAGTATAGAGGAAGTGATTCAAAGGCTAAGGGAAATTAGCAAGTTTGAGTGGATTTATCATCTTTTAAGGCTTGATCACCCATTGTGAAAGGGTCCAGAGATCACATTTTTAACCATGTGAGCAACATGACTGAGAAACTTATGAGGAGCCCCAGCATCCTTGAAGATTTCTGTGGTTACTTTTCTCTGCAGGCCAAAATACAGGGGGAATTTTTGCCACTTAGTTGAAAACCTAAATGCAATGGGGAATCATTGGATTTTGGCATAGCAGGGACCAAGAGGCAGCACTTAATTGCCATAGGCAAGGTAGGTGCATTTGCCACAAGGAACAGCAGAGTCAAAGCAGTAATCACAAAAGTCTAACTCGCAGAGAAGTATGGCTAGTTGATCATAGTATTCCTAGAAATGAAATAGTTGAGCAGTCAACTAAAATCTTACTTCATCTGTATAAGTGGAAGAGGTCTAGCAACCACAGGGTAGTTCCATCAAGCAACTGCCCCAAAGTGTCTGGAGATGGCCAGTTGGGATTCCAAAGAAAGAAGTACTACATGTCAGGGTGTTTAGTCCAAAGTGTTTATTAATGAGACTTACATACAGAGGGGGCTTTAGCTCCCTCATGATGGACAGCAAGACAAGAAATGTTCTACCTATGTATGTCCATAACAAAGGAGTTTACATGGAGTTTATATGAGGGTTAAAGGCATTTGAGCTCAGGGCCTGGGCTAGTTTCTATGTGTTTAGCCATATATTTGATTTTTCAGTATTTTGGGCAACAACAGTACCTGAAAATGTTTAAGGCTCTGGTTTCAGATCAAGCCTGCAGGGAAATACATGCAAGCTGGCCAAATCAGAGTGGTGAAGGCACTTTGTGTTTTTTGGTCAGACACAGAAGGAAAGCAGGTAGAACTGGAGGACCTGACAGTGAGAAACTAGACATTCCTCCTAAGATCAGAAATGAAGCAATTACCCCCTTACCACTCCCTTCTCAGTAGTGGAAAGGCCTAGCTAATTCAGTTAAAAGAAATAAAAGGTATGCATACTGGGAAGGAAGAAATAATGTCATTTGCAAGCAAAGGCATTTTAACATTTACATAAAAAATGCAAAAGAATTGACAAAAAAAACTAGAGCTTATAAGCTATTAATGTTAGTGCAATCACTTTCTATGTGCTAATAAACAAGTAGAATTTGACATTAAAAACAATACCATTTACATTAGTATCCCCCAGAAGGTAAGTACTTAGATATAAAACCTAACAAAATATGTTCAAGCTTTAACTGAGAACTAAAAAATTCTGATGGAAGAAATCAAAGTAGTAAATGGAAAGATGTTCTATGTTACTGGATAATAGTCAATATTGTTAAGATACCATGTTCCTCATGACTTAATCTATAGATTCAACACCATCCCAATTGAAATCTCAGAAAGTTGTTTTGTAGATATTGACAAACCGATTCTAAACTTTGTATGAAGAGGTAAAAGACCCAGAATAGCCAACACAATGTTGAAGGAGAACAACAAAGAGGAATGACACTACCCAACTTTAAGACTTACTGTAAAGCTACAGTAACCAAGAAAATGTGGTATTGGTGAAAGAATAGACAAATATATGCAACAGGATCGAGAGCTCAGAAATGGACCTACATGAATATAGTCAACTTACCTTTGACAAAGGAGCAAATGTGATGCAGTGGAGAAAAGTCTTCAACAAACGTTGCTGGAACAACTGGACACCTACATTAAAAACATGAATTTAGACACAGACCATATACTCTTCACAAACATTAACTTGAAATGAATCATAGGCCTTAATGTGAAATACAAAACTGTAAAACTCCTAGAACGTACAAGAAAACTAGATGACATTTAATACGGCAATGACTTTAGATAGAACATGAAGGTACAATCTATGAAAGAAATTAAGTTGGACTTTATTAAAATTAAATACCTCTTCTCTATGATAGATGGTGTCAAGAAAATGCAATAAGAAAGCCTCAGACAGGGAGAATATATTTGCAAAAAACACATCTAATAAAGAGTATCATCTGATCCAAAATATACTAAGAACTCTTAAAACTCAACAAGAAACAACTTAAATTGACAAAAGATCTGAACAGATACTTCACCAAAAAAGATAGACAGATGGCAAATAAGCATACAAAAGATGCTTAACATTATATGTCATTATGCAATTGAAAATGAAAACAATGAAGTAATACTACACATGTATTAGAGTGGTCAAAATCCAACACACTGAGAATACTGAGTATTGGCAAGCACATGGAGCAACAGGAACTCTCATTCGTTGCTGATGGGACTGTACAATAGCCACAGCTACCTTGGAAGACAGCTTGACGTTCCCTTACAAAGGTAAACATATTCTTGCCATATAATCTAGCACTTGTGCTCCCTGGCATTTACCCAAACCAGTTGAGAACTTATATCTACACAAAATCAGCAATTAAGGTTGATAGCAACTTGAAAGCAATCAAGATTCCTTCAGTAGGTGAATGGATAAACAAACTGTGGGATATTCAGGCAATAAAATATTATTCAGCAATAACAAGAAATGAGCTATCAAGCCACGAAAAGACATGGAGGAATCTTACGTGCAAATTACTAGATGAAAGCAGCCAATCTGAAAGGCTCCATACCCTGTGATTCTAACTGTATGACTTTCTGGAAAAGGCAAAAACATAGAGGCATATAAAAGGAATGATATTTTCCAGGAGTTGGAGGAATGAATAAGCAGAGCACAAAATGTTTTTAGGGCAGTGAAAATATTTTGTGTGATGTTACAATGGTAGATACACGTCATCATACATTTTTTCAAAACCCATAGAATGCACAACGCCAACAGTGAACCCCAATTTAAACTCTGGACTTTGGGCGATAATAATGCGTCAGTGCAGGTTTATGGAGCATAACAAAGGTACCGCTCTCGTGTGACGTAGGGGAGGCTATGCATGTGTGGGGTGAGGGGTATACGGAAGGCAGCTATGCTCACCACTATACCACCAACACCTCTGTGAGAGGCTATATGGCCACACCACCCTGAACGCACCCCTAATCTCGTCAAACTTTCTGTGAACCTAAAACTTCCCTAAAAAAATAAACTATTATTTTTTAAATGTGGGTATGAGAGGATATGAAAGTTATATGTTCTGAAGAGTAATAATGGAACTAACTAAAGAGATATAAAATGGAAAACATAATAAGCTATTACATAGGCAATAAATGGAAGCCAAAATATGTTAGTAAAAAATAACCAAAAGGGAGAAGTTAAATTGAAAAAGCAGGGGAATAGGGTGAAGAAATAATTATAAAAGTACCCACACACAAAAGTACAAACTAAGTACAAAGATTTTTTTTTTAAAGAAACTGTTTTAATCTTATCAAAGTACAAGACAAAAATTAGACATGAAAGAACAATTTTTATAATGCTAAAAGTCACAATTCACAATAAAGTATTAATAGAAAGAGTTGTTACTATCTATGTACCAAATATCACAACAACCACTGTTAAAAAATACAGAAAATGCAAGAAGGCATACACTAATAGAAGATTTCACATACTACTTTCAAACAAACACAGGGAATATTAACAAAATTTTGTCATGTATTCTGTTATAAAGTAATCGTCAATGAATTCTGTAAGTAGAAATAACAAAACTGATCAAAACAAAAAACTAGAATTTTTAAAATCCCTTCTATATGGAAATGGAAAAAGATAGCTTATATTAAACTCTTACATGAAAGTGGCAAAACAAAATTATAGAATTTCTTGAAAGCATAGTCTGCCCTTCTACATTTATGGATGGATTCAACCAACAGTGGATGGAAAATATTTGAAAAAAAATTTGTACTGAATATTTACAGACTTTGTCATTATTCCCTAAACAATACAGTTTAACAACTATTTATATAAATTTTGCATTGTGCTAGGTATATGTAATCTAGAGATAATTTAAAGTATATGGAAGGATATTCACAGATTACATGCAAATATTATACCATGTTATATCAGAGACTTGAGCATCTGGGGATTTTTGTATCTGCAGGAGGTCCTGGAACTAATCCCCCACGGATACCAAGGGATGGTTCTAGTGATAATAAAAAATGTATCATAACCTTTGGGCTACCTTAAAGCACAAATCAGATGAAAATTTATGAACTGAAACTCATTAATTATGATAGAAAAATGAGCCAGATGCAGTGGTTCATGGCTGTAACCCCAGCACTTTGGGAGGCCTAGGAGGGAAGATCACTTGAATACAGGACTTTGCCACCAGCTGGGCAATATGGCAAGACCCTGCCTTTACAAAAAATAAAGATAAAAAATAGAACAATGAACTAAATGAATTGAATTTCCCAATTAAAAGCTAGAAATAATCCAAAAGAAACCACAAGGAAGAAAATAAAAGAAGTGGTACTGTCCAATACAACTTTCAAGTATCTATACATGTGAAATTTACTAGAAGGATAAAAGAACAAACTACTGATATACGCAACAATACAGATAAATCTCAAAAACATTGAGTTGCTTGAAAGAAGTCATACCAAATAAAAGAAATTTAACCTATAGTTATAGAAAGCAGATCAGTGTTTGCCTGGCTTTTTAAGTATGAGGCAGAGGGATCTACAGCAGAAGACATGAGGAAATTTTTGGAGTGATGGAACCCTTCTGTAATTTGATGGTAGTGGTGGTTGCAGATATATGTTTGTCAAAACTATTGAACTTCACCCTAAAAATGGATGTGTTTATGTATGCAAATTATACCTCAATTCGATTTAATAAAAGTCCATAAATCTATCCTGATAGAAATAAATGAATAAAGAAGTGAAGCAAATCTCTTCCTTGTAGTAGAATCCAACTGACAAATGTAGAACAATGACTTAGAAAAGTTAGATTAATATTAGTCCCCAATGAATCAATTTCGCAAGAATATTTATTGGATGCTGAAAATAATGGTTGAAGTTTTGATGAAAAGCGAGCTATTTGTATAGTTCTAAAGTATCTTTCATAAATTACTTAATTACAAAGAGTAAAGGAATTATTTTCTAGTAGAGAAACTAGGCAAACACCACTTTAATCAAAGTTAACAAATTTAACATCAGTAGTAATGGGACAAACCAACATCGCATGACTCCTGATGAGGACGTATCACATCTGTAGTTCCCTGCCAAAAACCTATTTCAATTATATAAAAATCAAACATTTAGAAGATCTGTTTTTAAAAACATTAATTGCCTAAAACCAGACAGTTGATATAAAAGCTATCATAAAATACTTAAGCATATTAAAGTAGCAATTTAATAAAGAGGAAGTTGATATACTGTCTTCTTTGCCAGATACATATCTCTTAAGTAGAAAGCATTCCTCATTGCTCTAAGGACTTTTAAATTCTTCACAACCTGAATATAATCACATGGAAAACATTGAAAAAAACCCAAATTGACAGCAATTCTACAAAATAACTAGCTTGTACTCTTAAAAATGGCAAGGTCATGAAAGATAAATACCAAGAAACTGTTCCAGATTAAAGAGACATGACAACCAAACTCAACGTCTGATTTTGGGTCAGCTTCTAGACCAGACAATAATTATGTATACATAAACATATGACTATAAATGACATTTAATTGGCAAAATTTTAAATGAACCCTATATTTGATAATATATCCATATTAAGAGTTCAGTCATTGTTTCAGTCATGTTGTACAAAAGCGGTCCTAGGTAATAAGTGTTGAAGTATTTAAGGATAAAGGGGCATCATCTGCAATTACTCTCAAAAGCTTCCAAAAAATAATTGTGTGTATTCAGAGAGTGATAAAGCAGATGTGGTAAATGTTAGCAATTGGGAAGTGTAGCTAAGGCGTAAATGAGAGTTATTTTAAGTCTTGTAGTATTTCTGTTAAGTATGAAATTATTTCAAAATTGATAGCTATAAAAAACATTAAGCATGTAATAAATGGAACAATGTTAGGTTGTAAGATATGTATATACAGTAGGTTGTAGGAGTAGGATATGTAATAATTCTTATAAACCTATTTCCTTGTTTAGATGGAAATTAAAAAATGGAACGAGGACTGACTCCTTTCTATTGTCTGCTATTCTTCATGATTAACTGAAATGCAATGTTCTGAGCATTCCAAGGCAGTAACCTAACCTCTTTTCTCTTATGCATCTCCTTGGAAAACCGTGTTTCTGTATCGTTTCATGAAATCCTCTTGAGGCTTGAGCTACACTGCACATCCTCCCCACACAGTGTAATAGAAACTTCTATCAATTTGTGTAAAATACAGAACCATGAACTCTCTAAGCAGAGAATCCTTTAAGACATAGTTGATTTCTGGATGAGTATCTCAATTTGAGGTACTAGAAGTGAATATTTACAGTTATTTCAATAGTATAAGTTGGATTTCTGATATAGATTTAAATATAAAAATATTAAACATTGAAAAATACAAGATTTGTTTTTAGAAACAATTGCTTAAAACCAAAGCAATTGATACAAAAACTGACAAGAATACTAAAGCATATTAAAGTAGTGGTTTAATAAGATAGAATTAATGAATTGCTTCTCAACAAGTACATCTCCCTTAAATATGCACATATTCTAGCCTCAGGATCTTTAAACTGCATTGAAATTATCTGTCTCAAAAATTTCATTGCCAATTTTAATAAATGTCTAATTATTTTAATGATAAATTCTGGGACAGGGAAGATCTTGTGGCTATTTTTTCCTAAATAATTCCTTATTTTCCACTTTGCAAATATCGTATATCTGAAGTAAACAACAGTATCTCCACTGATGATTTCAACTAACTGCTCTGGAAATTCTTCAGGGCTTCCATATAACCATTTGTAGCTCCCCCTGGACTTTGTGGTTATTTCAGTCAGAATTTCTAAAGTTACCAATGCTCATTCTCTATAATAGCAGCTAATTTCTAAGAGCAAAAGACATTGTTTTATTTGAAGATATGTGGATTGAGTTTGATCATATATCCATGAAGAATCAGTGCTTTCCATGTGATGGTTTCACTTATCTTATTCTCTTCTCACCATTGATTTAATTGATCAGAACCAATCAACTTCATTAGACATAGGTTTAGTATCCACATTGGTCACTTTCATTGGCAGTTGTAAATACAGGTTGAATATCATGTAGAAGGTTCTAGACCAGTATGTAGCAGTCACCTGCTCTGACCTACTGGCAATTAGCAATGGTAACATAAAGTTGACGAAAAAAGGATCATGCATGGAGAAAACTTACATTGCAGTAGGTAGTCAATCCACCAGTACTAACATTTATTGGTTCTCTTGTTATACAGTCTTCGATAAGTGTCAGGATGATACCATAGATTTTAAAAAATGAGAAACATTACACATGATACACTTCAAACAGCCCCTGCATCTTCAAAGACTCCCATTTTGTTTCCAAGAAACACATGTTCATATGTTCTATGTCATTGGTTTGAAGAGTCTTCAGAATAAGATGTATTTTTTTAACTTTATTTTTATAAAAAGTCAATAATCACACTTTTAGTCATTGCTGTTTCCTTGGATTTACACTAACTTTCTATATATTTACTTAATAGGATAAATCAGTAAAATGCTTTGATTGTCTGGGTGAAAGGTCTTATAAATATGCTGACAACTATTATTAAAAATTACAACAGTAATTCAGTATAACTTAATTTTGCAAGTAGTAAAATCAATAAGGAAAACCACATACTGAGCCTGCAAAAACATTATATATAATCAATTGTAATTTCTTTCTTAGCAAATTTATGTTTTATATTTGGCATACATCAAGACCTATGGATGTTTGAAGCCCAGAAATAAAATTAAATAATCCAACAGGCATTTTTAAAGTGAGAGGCATTTCTAAGTGGCAATCTCATCACTATCTCAAATCACACATTATACTTGGCAAACTCACTTTTAGAAAGATAACCAATAAAAGCAGCTAGATGTTAGAAAAATTATTTTCCAAATATTAAAGAATTTTACAGTTTCACATAGTACCCCTGTTAACCTGTCTATATGGGATTTTTGTTATTACCTTCTAGACTAGAAAAATCAGCACTTTACATCAGGGCCAAGGAAGACTAGTAAATTTTAAACTTGATCATTCTTCGTCTAACGAATGTTTTAAAAATCTATGAGACAAATCCAACCTACTAAAGAAAACAAAGCAAAACACAGCAGTTATTTTTAAAGCTTCATGCTTTACTCACTATGTTTGATAAGAGTGATTACTAGGGACCATGTTTCATTCATTTAAATAGTTCTCTCCTGAGTAAAGTTTCAAACTCAATGAAAGAACAAACCTACTACCACTACTCTGACCAGGCTGGAAGCACTTCTTTATCATGCTGAGAAACAAAGCTTATCTTTTCTCAAACCAAAATAAATCATTCCATGTTCAGATTGACACTAACGACAGGAGATTTTTACAAAAGTAGTAAAGGGCCTCTCTG
>RJWJ010024595.1:0-16742 GCA_004363605.1 Indri indri | reverse complement strand
TCACAACACTTTCTAGGCATGTGAAAACTGATTCATGCATGTCAATTTATGGGACACTGAGCACAATATAAGGAAATAATCCTGCAAGTAATTATCCCACATAAAAGACCTCCCGTTGCAAAAATGTCAGTTACACTGAGGGGAATTACTCACACTATCCTGCATCTGCCTTTTCTAGGACTGCTCATTCGGCTTTCTATATGGCAGGACTAGCATATTAAGATGCTAGAAATACTGAAGGGTAAAGCTTCTCTATTTTCATCATGTTTGGTCTACACAGAGGATCACATGCTGGCAGCTAGTGCTGGCTGTAGAGCCAGTTCTTTCCTTGAGACCTCTCTGCATGGCCACCTGGGCTTCCTTACTGCATGAGGGCTGGGTTCCAAGAAGGATTAATTCAAGAAATGAAGGTAGAAGATGCAGATCTCACAAGTTAAGGTGTTAATTCAGCTGCATTCAATTAGGCAAAACATGGAGAAAGAGCTGACTCAGAAAGGGGTGAGGAAATCAACTCCACTTCTTGATGTGGGGATAGCAAGTTCCATTTATAAACTATCTGTGGAATGGGTACAAAGAAACAATTTTCTCTGTTCCCTAGGTGTTTCATGTTCCTGCATGGTCCAGTCCTTCTGAACAAAAGCATTTACAAAATGTTTACATGAGGAAACATTCCAGCATAGGAAAGCTTAAAGATATCTCTCTCTATTGAAATGACCCAGAGGAGTAAAAGTAAAGACCTTTCCTCAATGTTTATACCCCCATAATATTCTGAAATTAAAGAAAAAGAAAGATCCTTCCTTCTCCTCCCTGGAGGATATTTGCTTACATTCCAGAATAAAGATAGGTTCTGTCTCTGTTTCTTGCTCAGTATATTTGTCTCATTCTCTGGAAGAAAGGATAGGCAGCCCTATACAAGATCAGAGTTTCCTAGTTTGCAAACTGTACACAACTGCATGTGCTGGTACCACCAGGCCCTCACTTCATGACACTGCAGGACTGGGTTTTAGGAAACCCAACACAAGATATCTCTCTGCCTCCTGCATTTGCTGTGAGAAATAAACAGTCTTGGTCTCTGACCCAGTGGTCTCATGTTTCCTACAAGTAGGGTAAAACTTAGATGGATTCTTTACAGGTTCCGATTTAACAATAGGATATGTTTTTGTGGCCATATCTGCAAATACATACAACCTACCATACTAAAAAAATAAAAGATTATCAACATTGGCAACAAGGAACCCAGGGAATAGGATATGAAGGACCATTTTGACTGGTCTAAGTGGATAAGTAATCCCAAGTGGGAACCAATAGGTAAGGAAAATGTCTAAAGAATAATTTTGGAAAGAGAAGCTACTAGAAAGTATTCTTAGATTGCCACATATTTTCATAGAGGAGAAAATTGGAATATTCCCTAGGAACTGAAATATGAGGTAGAAGGAATTGCATTTTAGGAAAATTCTATAGGTTAATATCTCTAGCTCATCCTAGAAGCTGTTTGAACAGCACAGTGTCTAACAAAATATAGCAAAGTTGAATTGATAGATACAGTAGATAAATTTTGTGTAAATACTAGAAGTCCAAATTTCAAAAAGAGTTGGAGGTTCGGGTTTATAGTCAAAGATCTGTATCATCAGTTTATTCCCTCTTTGTTAATTCTTATGGTTATGGCCTCATAACATGGGATATTAAATATCAAATCCATCTCTGCTTTGCTTAGTTTTTCCTTTGTACCTTTATTATGACACTATCTACAAACAACCATTATTAGAATTGTTGTATGTCTTTGCCTTCTTCATTAGATTATCAGTCTCTGGAATTCAGCTATTTCTATGGCTCTCAAATGAGTTAACATGGTGTTTTGAACAGAATAGGCACTTGATAGTAGAACTGACTTAATTCCTTAAATTATCATATTCAAGAGCCACAACTGCTGCTTTTTATAAACAGTTAATATTCATTGCCTACATTTTATTCTTCATTTAAGAAATACCAGACATAAATTTTTCCTAGTATATTGTTCTGCATAATGACATTGTCTCGCCAGATTTAAAGCGTGTCATCTATTGATCATTTGTATTAATGCAGATAGTGAATTATTTAAATGGCCTAATACTGGTGTAAAGCCATCTAAAAAAGAAGCAAAACTATAAATTAAACCATGTCTAGAAATCTCCTTCCTTTAGTTCCAAGACCTGTCCCAGCACCGCACACTTTGTCCAGTGATTTTACCATATTTGTCTCTCTTCTCCCCAATGGCATCAATGGTGCCATCTGGATGCAGACGGACAAACCCTCCAGTCAGCCTGTTGTAGAACTGAATGGTATTTCCTTTTGTGAACTTCCACCTTTCTACAGTCCACTAAAAAGAAAAACAAATAAAACACCATCATGAGAAGAAACAAAGAGAAGAAATTACTAAGAAACACCCCTTACTAAACATTATACACTGTTTTGTTTTAACACATCAAATAGCCATTTGAACACTATTAAATAATTTAAAGCCCAAAGCAAAATCTTACTGTTTGTTTTCTCTTAAGTTCTAGCTTCTGCCCTGAGAAAGTAAAGAGAAGACCATTAATTTTGGCAGCATCATGCTTTCTTCAGTCATAATAAAAAATAATTTTCCAAGAAATGTGTGTACATGACACGTACTCACAGAGAAGATACTGTTATCCCTGGCATACAGTTCTCTGACAATTTTACTATCATCTTCCCCTTGATCCAGCCATCTGTGGAAAGAAAAGTGTATCGATTATTTTTAGGCTTTATATTTACACCACCATCGGCAATTATCTACCCAGGTCAGAAATAATGGATAGCGGGAATGGGAAAAGACATGGATATCTAGCTGTTAAAAACAGAGGAGTACAGAATGGAAAAGGAAATTCTAAAATGACTATAAGAGTACAAGGGAGGTGGAAGAAGCAGCTAGTATCTGGTAAGGATAAAATACGTTTTTCCCTAATCCACTCAATCAGCCAGCTAACTGCCAAAGCCATAGGTTTTATGTCCCTTGCATCAATTATTTTATCCTATTATTTGACCACTAACTACAGTTCAAACTCTAGTCAGTTATTTCATAAATGGCTATTATTGGTTCCACAGGGAAAGAGGCAGGAGAGTGTTGAAAGATAAAGCAAATCTATCATCACTACTGGGAAATAACTCAAAAATCAAAGCCTATTAACAGTGGGTCAGCAATATCATTGCTGCATAAAAAGCTACTTGAAATATTATGTATATTTATTATTCTTGAACCTAATTTGGGACCAGGTCCAAAGGGAATGTTTTCTTATGAGAGACTTTCATTATCCTTACTGATAGGTAGAGAGATATAATATTTTTAATGATATATTCTAATTTACCATTAAATACTAAATTTATATCATCAGAAATGATGATAAACATATGCATATCTTTTTCAATAGAAGCAATACCCCCTAAGATTAATGTTGACAAAAGTTATCCAACAAATCATCAATGACTAGGAATAACTGAATAATCTACCCAGTTCTCAAAAATACATGAACTTGTATTTTTGAAAAAATGAATTTGTTCAATATAAAAGCACACCTACAAACCTGTGACAAAAGAAGGCATATTTGTGGTTTGTAGTAGTATCCTTGATGACAACATCTTCAAGAAACCAGCCATTTCCTATGCACAAGTTAAAGAAAGGAAAGTGTGGTGTGAATATATATGGTCCAGCATTATTTCAGGTTTTGAGAAAGAGGTTCTAACTTCCAAATATATGTAAAGGCTTTGTGCACCATAATGCTTTAATATTTCAAATAAAGCAAGATATAACAGAAGTAAATTGTAAAGAACATTTAAACATATTTATTATACATGTAACAAAAGAACAGCATTATTTTAGGGCTTCACGTTTTGTGACATCTATTTCAATATGCTTTTCCAAACAATTGAAAACAGAACAATTGTGTAGCTGCTCTTGATTTCACAAACTGCATTCATAATCCTGGACCTAACATCTTCCAAAGAACATATACTTGATGAGTTAGCAATACTTTCCATTTCTAGAAAGTTACTAAAGTTCAAATTTGGACCAAGTCTACATGAACAAAATATATATTTTTGATTGGCTAGAAATGAACAGTCATTCAGAAATCCTGTCCAAACACACAGACTGAGCTGGTATACTGAGGTAGTTATTTCTTTTTAAATGTTTAACTTCATATTAATTTGCAAACTGGAGTTGGTTAAAATATAATTTTATTTATAGATAAAATATTTTAAACAGTCATAGTGGTTTTATATATGCAAAGATCCAGCTGAAAACATATCCTCCTCAATTAAAATCTTGAGTTGATGAGTTTATGCTAATCAGCCTAGCAGAAAACTTTTTAACGAAATGTAACAAGAGCTTTTTGCTTACTCTTCAGCTTCATCCCTCATCACATACTACCATCACTGAGTGATGCCAAACTCCTCACAGTTTCCTAGGTTAGTGGCTCTCAAACTTAGCAAGCATCTGAATCACCAGTAGGGATTATAAAAGCACAGACAGCTGGGCTCCACATGCAGGTTCTGATTTAGTATACCTGGCATAGGCAGCCTATGGTGATCAATTGGCCTATGGCAGAGGGGTTTCCCAGGATGCGGGGTTTTTCGGTGCTAAAACCATGACAACCACAGGCAAACTAGGATGGCTGGTTATCCTAAATAAGACCTCAAGAACTGAATTTTTTTTTTTTAAGACTAGTCAAGTGCAGTAGTGAGGAGGGGGGTTAAGCAGTAGAACAAGGAGTTCAATCTGTAACTGACTGTGAACAATCAAATGAGATAACTCACTACCTTTGGACCAGCCAAGAACTGAATTTTTAAGAAGTTCCCAGGCAATGCTGATGGTCCAGGAACCACACTTTGAAAACCACTGCCATAGATTATTCACATTCACAATTCTATGCCTTTACATATGCTATTCTTTCTGTCTGGAGTGAAATCCCTCAAAACATTATGATTTAATTTCATTTTAAATGCTATCAAAAAAAAAAAAAAGAATTCCTTGTCTCCTTTAAGGAAAAATAAAATGTTACCAGAATTCTGAAATGGATTTTAAGAGCTACTGAGAAAACTCTTAGAGGTAATAAGGTATTGATTTTAAAAAAAATTATAAATTAATAAGTTAGTTTAAAACTATTAATGTAAAAATATATTGCCTATATATTATGTTTTTCATGTAAGTAAGAAAGACCCAGGACTCAATTTAGAAGGAGAAAATGTGAATTCCTAAAGAAAGCTAGGCTATCCCTGCAGGGATTAAGCAAAAATAACAGGAGTTAAACAGTTATATAAAATTCTACTGAATGTGCCACTTTCTTACACAATACATAGAATAAGTAATTTTATATTATTAATTAATTAATGTAATATTTATTTTTTATTGGATTGGGTTTAAGAAAATGGGCAAAAAAGGTATTGAAACCGTATATAATGCCAGCACATACAAAAAAATCAGTTAATTTGGTCTATACATTTTCAATTTTGTTCTGTGCCTATATATAGCACACCCATATGTAATCAAATTGAATCCTACTGTGTAAAGGCTTGGTGCCTTGTGGTAGTAGATACAAGCTATGTGCTTATCACATGGTTCCCCCTTTCTGGCTACACAAGATGGCTGCATTTCTCAGCCTATGCTAAAATTAGGCAGTGGCCATATGATTCATTTCTTGCCAATGGAATGAGAACAAAAATGATACAAGTCACTTGCAAGCTTAGTCTTTAAATATTTATACATCCCCTGTGATTCTCTGTCTGATTCCACCTCCTGTGGTGACCTCAACAGCCATGTAGCACCTGGAGCAACCACACACTGGCCAAGGCCTAACCCAGTTCACTGAAGAACAGCTGCCTGGGAAACTTTCCAACTTACATCAGACTGTTGTGTGAACAACAAATAAACACCTGTTGTAGGAAGCCCCTCAAATTTTGGGGTAGTTTGTTGCAGCAACTAGTGTGTATTAATTACTCTAAATATATATCTGCTTTGTTCACTTGACATTATATACTAGTATTTCCATATTTTTCCTAAATATTCTCAGACATGATTTTTAAAGTTGTGTTATATTTCAGTATATGGACATACCATACAAAATACATTTCCTATTTTAAGATAGGGAATTTTACTATTATGCATAATATAGCTACAATTTTGAGCATACATTTTATTTATACTTCTCAAATTTTTTGGATAACTTTCTAGCTAGAATTACTGAGTCAAATTAAGTGGTATTTCCAAAATAGAACACTGCATTATTTGCCCACAGTTCATCCTCCCTCATCCCACTCTACACCACTGACTTTGGTCTTGGCCATTTTCTTTGATGAATTCATCACAGCCCCAAACTAGGAGTAATACAGATGTCCTTCAATGAGTTAATGGTTAAACTGAGGGAAATCCATACCATGGGATACAAAAGGCAATAAAAAGGAATGAACAATTGACATGCACAACTTGAATGAATCTCTAAGAAATTATACAAGGAGGAAAAAATCAATCCCAACAGATTATATATAATTCCATTTATACTCCTCCTGAAATGAAAAATTTTAGTAATATAGTATAGATTAGTGGTTGCCAGAGATTAAGAACAGGGCACTGGGGAAGGGAGTAGAGAGAAAAGGAGGTGTATATGGCCATAAAAGAGCAACATGAGGGATCATTCTAGTGATGGTATTCTTCTGTGTCCTGACTATATCAATATCCATATCCTGGTAGTGATAGTTTACAACAGCTTTGCAAGATATTACCATTGGGGGAAACTGGGTAAAGGGTACAGAGAATCTGTATTATTTCATATAACTTCATTTGAATCTACAATGATCTCAAAATAAAAAGTTTAATTTAAAATGTACCTTAGAATTGTTAAGCTTTTATTTCTTCGAGTAATAAGAATTTATTTTTGGTCATTTTGGATTTTTTTTAATATCCACTGCTCATTTTTCTATTAAGTCCACTTAAAACCTAGTTCAGAGCTTATTCTGTATTACTGATTTAGCTGTCTGCCTATTACTGTAATTTTTATCAAACTACGTTTAAAGATTGTCACCTTTAGTGCATTTTAATATGAAAATCTGCCATGTTAATTTTTTACAAGATGTTCTGGGCTATTACATCCTTTTAATTTTTCCAGATAAATAATATAATCATTTTAAGAGCTTTATTGAGAAATAGTTTACAGACCGTAAAGTTTACCTGTTTAAATAGGTTCAGTGGTGTGTAGTATATTTGCAGGGTTGTGCAACCACCACCATAACCCAAATTCAGTACATTTTCATCAGCCCCAAAAGAAACATTGTACCTACTCACATCTGCCCTCTTTTCTCTCTCCCAGACCTAGGCAACCACTAATTTACTTCCTGACTGACATATTTCTCTATTCTGGACATTTCAGACAAACAGAATCACACAAGTGGTCTTTTGTGATTGGCTTGTTTGACTTAAGGCTAGAAAAGGAACTCTGCTACCTGTCTCAGAACTTACGTTTGGGTGAGTTGTGTTGCTCTGCATTTCATATTTTCTCTCCTCTGAGTTTGTGATGTCTCTTGATCAAAATTAGTAGGTACATTTGTACATTATTACCCCCCGCTATTAATTCTCTCATTTCCCCACCTGTGATGCTCCACTTGATTTTGGAACAACCAATAGTCGTTCTATAAAGAAACCACTGCAGCTGTCTCTTTCCTCTGTAGCCTGGGATATTATATAAAACGAATCTGGCAGCAGATTGCTTTCGCCAAACCAAGAGGACAGGCCTGGGTGCAATTTGGCTTACCAAAATTCTGGAGTCCTTTTACTGCTGATACACTGCAGAAACAGGCAACTGGGGCCTAAGCTAAATAAGTGGTGCACAAAACCTTCACCTCGCTCACCAGACACGGCAGTGCTTCTGGAGCATCACGAGGACTGGATTACACAGCCAGCCACAATCACCGGTAAATGAATCGTTAAGGAACAAATAGGATCGCTTACTCCAAAACCTGTAAATCAAACTTTCTTGGCTACAGCCCCTAGTACTTCTTAACATGCCCTTCAGATAAGGCCAGTCTAATACAAATGGGACTGCATTTTTTATTGTTGATACTAGTTATTAGACACACATATTTTGGCTGCTACTCTGAAGAAGATTCTTTTTATCTTATATTTTCAATTAAATATTGCTAGTATATAAAACAGCCACCATTATATATTGATTTAATATTTAGTCACCTTATAAATTCTCTTATTTCTTTTATTCATTTTTCAGTTGATCCTCCTTGAATCTTAATAGACATTTTTATCTCCTGCGAGCAATAATTTTAACTTCTTTCCAAAATATAACTGCTTTAAAAATCTTATTATAATCCTTACTATGATGCTTTCCAAAGAATAACTAGTATATATTCATAATGAGAAAAATCTTTCTCCTATTTCTGTTTTTAATGGATTTCATTGTTTATTAAGAGGTTGGCCTAAGTTAAATTTTTAAATAATTTTAAATTAATATTTTTTCTGCTCCAAATTTTTAAAGAATTTTTAACAGAAAAAGATCTTAACTGTTAAAAATTAATTTTTCTGCTTCGATCTTTTGAGGTGACATATTTTATTAATAGATTTCCTTATATGGAACTATCCTTCAATTTCTTGGCATAAACCCTACTTGTTACGTATTAATATTGTTATGTATTATACTTCCTGATTTACTTTTACACATTTCACTTAGAATATCTGTACATATATTTATCAGTGAGACTGACCTGTAACTCTTCTTCTAGAAAATGAAAACCCTGTGAAACCAATGGCATTGGTTTCTGCACTGTGCAGTTGCTGAACTGTGCAAATTCTTGAAAGTCACACATCATCAATTTTATTTGAATATTTAGGGTAGGAGAAATGAGAAATTTAACCTCAGTTTAAAATATTTTAAAAGAAATATGAAAAAATTATCAAAAGTATTTACTTGAATTTTTAATATAAAACATGAATATAATAAGAAAATATTTAATAGCTCCTTTAGAATATATCCTCTGAGGTCCATAGGAGTTCCTGCTCACATTTTGAACATATTAGAAGACAAATGTAAGAATTATGGAATCGCATTTCTATATTTTGTGCGTATTCAAGTTTTGGTACTATTAAGTCTATTTAGAAGCCATCTGGAACATTCTATACAGCACTGGAACTATCTGCTTCTTGAACATTTTACAGAAAGTAGTCATAAATTCAAACACAGCCAGAGCTTTTTGGAGGTAATTAAGCCTTCTAAAAAATTTATTTTTATTGACCATTCTTATTTTCTACTTTTTCTTGGGTCAATACTGAGTCAAATTTACTTTTTGGGTCATTCATAATTTCTCAGGCCAAATTTCTTGGGTTAATTTTTCTTAGTCATCCTTTTCATAAAGTTTATTAGGCCAAAACTTAATATAGTACTCTTGAAGTTTTTATATCCCATGTATATTTACTTATTCTATCTAATTTTGGGATTTATTTTCTTTCTCTATTTTATTTTATTTTATTTTTTCAAATTTTTTTATAGACAGGATCTCATTATGCTGCCCAGGTGGTCTCAAACCCCTGGGCTCAAGCAATCCTCCCACCTCCACCTCCTGAGTAGCTGGGACTACATGTGTGTACCACCATGCCCAGTGACTCCCTTTTTTACCAGACTTTTCAGTGTCTGGTTTATATGTGTCAGCTTTTTTTTCCCTAAGAACCAGCTCTTATAAGTGATGTCAATTCTTTTGTTTTCCTATTTTTTGCCTTTGATTTCTATTTTATCTTTATTTTCTTCCTCATAATTTTCTCAATATTTCCTTATGCCTTGCATACCTTTTTGAATTGTTTAATTCACTTATTTTTATTTTCTCTTTATTAATACTTCTCATTGTAATTTACAGGAAGAAATATATTCTTTGGTCTTCTTCCCTTCTTCTTTGGTTTCCTAGCAAACAGCTCCTAAAATCTTTGGAATTGCCAATGTGATTAAGTGTCTTTTTGTATGCTAATGAGATGACTAGTGGCCTCTGCTCCTGATTAGCCTCAGGGAAGAGACTGGCTGGCCAGAGGAACCAACCACACTGATGCGAGGGTTGGAACTTTCAGTTCCACCTCCAAACCTGGGGGAAAAGGGGAGGGAAGAGGGGCTGAAAGTTGACTGGATCGCCAATGACCAATGATTTAATCAATCCTGCCTATGTAATAAAGCCTCCATAAAACCCTAAAGGACAAAGTTCAGAGAACTTCCAGGTTGCTGAAGACCTGGAGGTGCTGGGAAGGTGATGCACCTGGAGAGGACATGGAAGCTCCATGCACCATCTCACACATTTTACCCTGTGTATCTTCATCTAGCTGTTCATCTGTATCTTTTATAATACCTTTTATAATAAACCAATAAGTGTTAGTGTTTCCTTGAGTTCTGTGAATTGCTCTAGCAAATGACTGAAGTTGAGGAGGGGGTTGTGGGAACCAACAATTTATAGCCAATTGGTCAGAAGTTCTGGAGGGCTAGACTTGTGATTGGCATCTGAAGTAGGGGCCAGTCTTGTAGGACTGATCCCTTAACCTGTGGGACCTGACACTAACTCCAGTAGATATTGTCAAAATTGAATTAAATTGTAGGACACCCAGCTCGTTGTGGGGTATTGGAGGGAGAATCCTACACATTTGGTCACAGGAATGTTAAGTGTTGAGAGCATAGAGAAAAGGCTTTGTTCTTCCTACTAAACAATACTGAAAGTGAGACTTTGAATATGCCTTTGAACTATTATAAATTGTACTACTATTTTCTAAATAGTCAATGATACACTCCTTATGTTGAAAGACCAGAATTCCACAGGGAACAAAGAGAAAATTAATTTTCATACCTCTATCCATTTAAATCTATTCACAGAACTGTTCCTTTTCTTCCCCTTCTTGAATGAAATCTAGAACATGTACTATGATTTTGCTGGTCACTCTCAGATAAAAAGTCCACTGGGTTTTTTTTTTTAATAGCAAAACTGGGCACATTTCAACAATTATAATGACCAATCCCATGTAATAATCAAAACTCCAAATTTCATTTAAAGATAAAATGTCTCCCCTCCCCCATCTTCAATTCTAGAACTTCAGGAGGTGGGCAAGCTCCCAGGTTGACTTCTTCCTCCTGCCTTATACAGGCTGAATATCCCTCATCTGAAATGCCTGGGACCAGAAGTGTTTCAGTTTTTGGATCTTTTCGTACTTGAGGATGTTTGTGTTTATACGTACTGCTTAAGCATGACAAATCCAAAAATCTGAAATCTGAAATGCTCCAATAAGCATATATTTTGAGCATCAAGACAGCACTCAAAAAGTTTCAAATTTTGAAGCATTTCAAATTTTGGATTTTCAGATTTGGGATGCTCAACCTAATGCTACCTCCTCTTCAATCCCAAGCACTCAGATCATGATTTTTGATCCTTCCAAGTTAGAAACAGGATAAAAAGGATGGGGAAAGAAGAGAGGTAATAATCTAAGAAAGTCTTATTAACTGGCATTGTTTACATATATAATATATCGGTTAACAGATATTTAAAAGCAGACTATGGAGAGTTTGGTGGGTTCTTTGAAGACCCTCTACATCTAGGGGTCATTAACCTTCATATCTGCTCTGATTATCTGCCTAAAATTCTACATTGACTATTCTCCAAGCTTCCCTTACTTCGTAGCCAAAGGCCACTGAGGCAGCCTGTAGACTGTTATTCAGGTAGGAGTCATGTAACAAATTCTAGATGGCACAGGTTCTTCAAGTGGTTTCTTCATATAGGAAAAACACCTTCCACCCTCTCCTATTGCTGGGTGTTATGCAGATATCACAGCAACTGCTGACCTACTATAACAAAAACCTATACACTTTACACTCAATAGTGAACCCCTAATTTGTTGTTCACTTCTTCCTTCATAAATCCTATATGTGTGGCCTTGTGCCTACATTTGGGATGATGCTGGGATGGGTTTGAACGTATGTGTCCCTCTCAAAATTCATCTGTTGGAACCTAAGACCCAATGTGATACTGTTAAGAAGTGGGGCCTTTAGGAGGTGGTTAAGTTATGAGGGCTCTGCCCTCATGAATGGGATTAGTACCCTTACAAAAGGGCTGAAGGGAACTAGCTAGGCCCTTTTTGCCCTCTGCCAAGGGAGGACAATGCAAGAAGGCCTTCACCAGATTGCAAATGCCAGGACTTTGATCTTGACCTCCCAGCCTCCAAGAATTATAAGAAATAAATTTCTGTTCTTTATAAATTACCCACTCTAAGATATTTTGCTATGTCATCCTGGAACAAACTAAGAGAGATGGTTAGACCCTGCTTCCTATTATTTTATTTTGGTCCTTTGAGACTTAAGCCCAAAATGAGACAGAAAAATACCACTGTAACATTCTGTTAGAATGTAATTACAATTTGGATTTCCACTTTGATTCCAAATTATGGAAAGGACTGAAATACCTAAGTGATTGCATTTTTTTTTACTTTCATCTTTTTTTATTAAATTTTGGTTTCATTAAATTGTGGTGAGAGAATGTGGCCCAATTTTGGGAAATTTATTGAGATTTTCTTTTTGGCCTAATACCTGAGTCAAATTGTAAAAATGTTTCATGAAGCTTTGAAATGAAAGTATTTCTCTGGTTACACACTACAAATACTTGAAGAAAGTAACTGAAGTACCTGACTAACCTGCCAAAATCTGAGACATATGATAAAATCCCATCCTATCTTCTTTTCATTTCTTTTTGAGTATCTAAGAGGATTTTAGTTTATATTTTTACTAGCAATGTTATCTACTGAATAAAAGCTCATGAATGTTATAATCTCATTGTAAATCAAATTTTATTTAAAAAATTACCTTCCTTATACCTTTTAATGCTTATTGCCTTGACTTTTACTTTATCTTATAATATTAATATTATAACTAAAATCATTTGTTTTATTTACATATTTCTGATATATCACTACCTAAACTTTTGTTTTTATTATTACTGGGCCATTTATTTTAAGTGTTTCTCTTGCATAGGACATATAATTGGACATGGGGATTTTTCAGGCTAAGCATTTTTGCCTTTGTTTAGAAAAATTAACAAAAACCCAGAAGTAAGGCCAAAAGATGACTACATGTCCTTTCAGTGTTATAGTAGAACACTGACAAGCTTGCCTGAGAGTCATCTGACTCACTGTCAAAGTGTAACCTTATTTGACTTAATGCTTACTATGGATTCGGGCCCAGACTCTCTAAAATTAGCTATCAACTGACAAAAAATAAGATGGAAATGGTTTATGTCTGGTCAAAATATAAATGAATTTTGTCCAGAACAGAAGACAATCTCAAAGGTATATTTTTATTATCTATACAATATTGTTCATATTTTTTTACTTTATCAATCTTACTCATTATTCTTTTTGTTTTCCCTTATTATACGTAGATATTTTTTAGTTCTTTATAACCTTTGAAACACCTGTGTCAACCTGCTAATTCCCTCATTAATTATTCAAACACATGTTTACTCTTATTTATATGAGAATCTCATTCTTAATATTTTGAAAATTATACTTTGGTACTACTTAGTAAGAGAGTTTATTATCTTGCTTTACACTTTTTGGTTTTTGATCCTTTTTTTGGTATGTTCCTTTTAGTATTCTGTCTGCTATTAAATGGATTTTGCTTATCTTATGGCTATTTTATACAGTAGCAGAAAATGAGTTTATTGGGAAGATGTGAGTCATCTCACAGAGCTGATGGGAAAACTGGGGAAGAAGCATGAACAAAGTGGCAGCAGAAAACACAGCTAAGACCCCACTGCCAGGGCAGCCTCCTTACCGTGCCACTGCTGACAATCACCAGCCTTCACAGAATATCACCACCAGGAGAAACTACTGCTGCCTTCACTACTAGTCTGAGGAATGCTACCACATGCCACAATGTATAAATACCAAATTCCCTCTATTTTTTTGAATCACTCTGTCTAGCATTCTAGGCCTATCCTAGATTATCTGCTTGGCCAAGCCTATGTCATTTTGAAGAAAAATACATCTAGTTAAATTTTAAAGGACATTAGGGACAATATTTTGATTTTAGACTGTCAGAGATCAGTTTTCTACAAGTTTTCCATAGTGTTTTCTAGATTTGAACAGGGATTCACACAAATAGAGTAAAATCAGACCTTCATTAATTCTCCATGGAAAAGCCTTACCTGGGCCAAGCCCATCATGGCCTATCACAATCTTATACAAATCTCCAAGGTGTACAGCTTCAAGGAAAAAGGTGTCAGTCTATAACCAATAAAAAAAGTATATTTAGATCTAGACAATATCTTTGATTTCTACCGAAAGTATAAATTAAGATGCAGTAAAGACTGACTATAAAAAGAAGTAGATTCACTAAGCAAATATACAAATCTGTCTATATTAAGAAAGTACAGACAAAATGATAATATTAATTTCTAGAAAATAATGATGTTTCCAAATATACCCCCTTCTTCTTTGTTACCAATCTTTAGTTATAAAATAATATATTTGGGGACTCCTTATAACTATATTTTTCAAATAATCATAGTATAAATATAATAATTATAAAATGCACCAGAAGTTTACATTCATGTCAATGCAAACAATTCTTGTCTGCCCTAGGATAAAAACTTTTTCAGCCATGTTTATGGGCCATATGCAAATATAATGCCTCTGAAGTAAGTTTAGGATACCAAAACAAAAAAGTATTTGAAATTCATAACATTTATCTGGAGTCCCAAATTTACTGCTACAATAAAAAGGAGCCATAGTCGTGCTCCAGAGGTTTATACAGCCAGAATATGGACTAAAAGTGAGGGACACAGAATACTTTTGATAAAATCTAAGATAATGCTACAGGTTTCAATGCAAGAAAAATACATGATGTAGCATATCCATTAAAAACATGAAAACAAAAAATTAACTTTGTATTTATATAGTGTACCATATATTTCAAAATATTTTTGCATACTTTTACTTTATCCTTAAAAATTTCTAAGTGAGGAAAAAATCCTTTCTACAGACAAGAAAGGTGAGGCACAGATCCAGCATTAGAGCTCAGCTACTCTGACATGTAGTAAAACTATTTTCCTTCTGAACCACTTTGTCTCTACTTAAGTGGACTAACAAGAGTATAAATAATGTGAAACAAAACCATTAGCATTCATTAACAAAAAAAATACTCTCTATGCCTGGTACAGGTTAATGTGTAACATTTTTATCCCATAACAGGAGGACTCTCTATACAATAACAGAAAGTATTAGCAAAAAAAATTATAAGTTATAATATTTATGATAACTGACTTAGAGAACTATTAAAAAAGAGGTGAAACAAACAATAAGAATATCCTGGCACACTCACTAAGAACTAGTTGGGTCAACAAGAAAAGCTGAGATAAATAAAATATGATAAACCCTCCAAGATTTACTCAGTTTAAAAAGAGAGAGAGAGAAAGAAAATGTAAATATAATATGCATATCAATATTAATAATAGTAAAATAATATGCATTCAGTTTCTACATTCCATAACAAAAGTTGCTGTATATAATTATCCACATTTAACAATATAAGGATCAATTTAAAAATCACAAAGGAGGAAGAGATATCAGCAAAATGGCAGACTAGAAAACTCCAGGCCCCAGTTCATCCCAGGAAATACTAAGTTAACCATAACATAAGGTCTAGAATACTTTTCTTGAGAATTCTAGAGACCCCTTGAAAGCTGCAGCACCCAGGCCAATGCATAACCAAGAAGGGACTCCATCCAAAAAGGGTAGGAAAGTTCAAGGCATTTTACATGCCTGTGCCCTACCCTTACCTGGCATAGTGCAGTGTAATAGGAAGGGAATCTCCCAAATCCCAGATCCTCCCTCAGGACAGATACAAAAGAGTGGACCACACATCCAAAATTCTATCTTGTCTGAAGGCCACCTGAGAGATTGGTTTATGTCTCCTCTGACTTGGAGCCATGACAAGAATGACAACATAGTTTAGAAGCCTGAAAAATAGAAGCCAGCTCTGCAGCATGTTAGAGCTACACAGATTCTAGTATGGCAGACAGATAACAAGGGAGCCAGAGATTGTGGGCTCCAGATAAGAAACAGGGGCAAGCACTTAAGGAAATTAAAATAGTTAAAAACATACACATAAGCCCAAAGAAGACAACTGTCAGAAAAGATTTGAGAGGTCCTAAACCTGTTCCGGAGCTGATTAGTGCAAGTTTTCCCCTGTACAAAGTCAGTCCATAATGACTGTGAGGTATGGTTGTCTTCTTTAAACTCTCCACAAAAGACCACAAGGCCTACAAAGAAATAGGAAAACATGGCCCAATCAAAGAAACAAATAGCTTCATGAAACAACCCTAAAGAAATACAGATGTCTAAACTTCCTGATAAAAACTTAAAATAACTACCTTACAGATGCTAAATGAGCTAAAGAAAACACAGAAAGACAGCTAAATGAAATCAGGAAAATAAAGCATTTACAAAATGAGAATGTCAACAAAAAGACAGAGCCTAAGAAAGAACCAAACAGAAATTCTAGAGCTGATAAATACAGTAACTGAAGTGAGAAATTCACTAGAGGGTTTCGCCATCAGATTTGACAAGGCAGAAGAATCAGCTAACTTGAAGGCAAGTCATTTGAAATCATTGAGATAGGAGAGCAACAGGAAAAAGAATGAAGAAGAGTGAAGAAAGCATTAGAACTCATGAGATACCA
>RJWJ010024594.1:0-24678 GCA_004363605.1 Indri indri | reverse complement strand
ACCTGAATTGAATTATTATTGGTAAAGTGTAAATTGAGATTTTTTTCCCCTTGCAGTTTAGCCTAATCTCTACAAGATAGGTCTGTTTTTCTAGTAGGGTCAAGCTTATTCCTGAGCAGAAGTGATTAAACAACACAGAGATCCTCACTGCCATCTTATATCTACTCTGGAGATAGTTCTTTTTAAAGCCACGTGGGTCAACCGGTGCCCACGGAAGGGCTAGGATGGAGCAATTAATATAAAGATGGCATCATATCTTCTTGTATTCTTACTGATATTAACGTTCAATCCATATGGGAACTAAATTTTTTCTTGGACTTGTATTTCAACTGATTTTGTCTACCTTGGAGAGCTAAAACATGAATGCAATAGGATTTTAATTGTGCTTAATGGGAAATAGTCTAATAACTACACATACTTTATGTAAAATAAAGTGTAAAATGTGGGGAAATTGAGGTCTAGAGAGAGAGGAAGGACCTGTATAAGGTAGAACTGTGACTTAGTAACAGTGGAGTTAGGGTGAATATCCAGTTTCTTTGTCTCTCCTTTCTGCTGCATTCACACTTCCCACAGTATCGGGGGTCCTACTACTGGTCTTCAATGGATTTAGAGAGTTCCGTGCTGAGAGAGGCATTCCTTTTTCAATTCCCTTTCAGACTCCAACAAGGAGATGGTCTTAATTCAATGTCATACTTTATACTTCCATGAATATTTGCTAATCTTTGTACAACAAAGAGATAGTGAGCCTCATTAAATTCTGCTAGATTTAATAATATAGCTTTGTTTCTATTGAATTTATGTTCAGTTATGTTCTGTCTGACAAGTGATACTGCTTTTGATTTTCAGTGGCTATATAAAATTACTTTTTAAAAGAAAATTTAAAAAATAAAGCAAGTTGATTAAACAAATTAAGAAGTAGAGGTGACCTAAGAATACGGTAACAATTTAAAGTTTCCCTAGGGCTGAGGTTTGGGAAACACAGAGTTATGTTGCATTGCTTTTCTATAGGCTTCAGAAATAATCAGCTACCAATCCTTACCGCTATGCATATGTATGGATAGAAATAGATATATAAATATATTAAAACTTTCTTAGGCCACATCCCAATTTTTTTCTGATTTGAATGAATTCCCTTTAAGCTTGGGCTACTTTGCATGACCATCTTAAGGCAACTCTTATCTATATTGCAAGAGAAACTTTAAGCAAACAAGTAAGCAAATAAACGAACAAAAAAGTCCAATGACCTTGATATATGATAGTTTTGCCCTACATAAAAACATATGAATACTCATTAGAATACAGAGAAAAGGAAATTTTGTAAGAACTTTGTTTCCCCAGGGTCTGCATTTTTATAACTTTAAGGGATAACTCCTCTTAGTAGCTCCCTCATCAGGTGGTTACATTGTGAAGGATGACTGGAAAGAATGGTGCTTCTGGTCTGGACCTCTGCCTGGCCTCCCTGAAGCATTCAGGATACTTGTTCAGCCCTCAGGGAATAGGCAGTGGTTCATCTGTATTTACTAAGAATGGAGTTTTAGGTTGGCCACTATGATAATGGCAACACCAGGATACTACTTTTCTTTTTATTTCAGCATATTATGGGGGTACAAATGTTTAGGTTACATACATTGCCTTTGCCACACCCGAGTCAGAGCTTCAAGCATGTCCATCCCCCAGATGGTGTGCCCCATGCACCCATTAGGTGTGACTATACCCATCCCCTCCTCCCTCCTCCCACCTGCCCAACACCTGATGAATGTTATTACTATATGTGCACTTAAGTGTTGATCAGTTAATACCAATTTGATGGTAAGTACATGTGGTGCTAATTTTTCCATTCTTGTGATACTTCACTTAGTAGAATGGGCTCCAGCTCTATCCAGGATAATACAAGAGGTGGTAGATCATCATTGTTTTCTGTGGCTGAGTAGAACTCCATGGTATCCATATACTGCATTTTATTAATCCACTCGTACTGATGGGCACTTTGGTTGTCTCCACATCTTTGCAATTGTGAATTGTGCTGCTAAAAACATTCTAGTGCAGATGTCTTTTTATAGAATGTCTTTTGTTCTTTTGGGTAGACGCCCAGTGATGGGATTGCTGGATCAAATGGTAGTTCTACTTGTAGCTCTTTGAGGTATCTCCATATTACTTTCCACAGAGGTTGTACTAGTTTGCAGTCTCACCAGCAGTGTACAAGTATTCCTATCTTTCCACATCCACGCCAACATTTATTGTTTGGGGACTTTTTGATAAAGACTATTCTCACTGGAGATAAGTGATATCTCATTGTGGTTTTGGTTTGCATTTCCCTGATGATTAGAGATGTTGAGCATTTTTTCATGTGTTTCCTGGGCATTGGTCTATCTTCTTTTGAAGAGTTTCTTTTCATGTCCTTTGCCCACTTTTTGATAGAGTTGTTTGATCTTTTTTCTTGCTTATTTTCCTGAGTTCTGTATAGATTCTGGTCATTGGCCCATTTATTGGATGTGTAGCATATGGATATTTTCTCCCATTCTGTAGGTTGTCCGTTTGCTGTCCTGATAGTTTTATTGGCTGTCCAGAAGGTTTTTAATTTGATCAGGTCCCATTTATTTATTTTTGTTGTTGCTGTGGTTGCTTTTGGGGTCATCTTTATAAATTCTTTGCCTAGACCGATATCTATAAGAGTTTGCCCAACATTTTCTTCTTAAATTCTTATAGTTTCATGCCTTCATTTAAGTCTGTTATCCACCATGAGTTGATATTTGTGAGAGGTGAAAGGTGCAGATCCTGTTTCAGTCTTCTACATGTCGCTTTCCAGTTTTCCCAGCACTATTTATTCAATAAGGATTCTTTTCCCCAGTGTATGTTTTTGTCTGCTTTTGTCTGCTGTACGAGGATGGTTTTATATCTGGTTTGTCAGTGCTGTTCCATTGGTCTATGTTGCTGTTCTTGTGCCAGTACCATGATGTTTTAGTTACTATAGCCCTGTAGTGTAGCTTGAATTCTGATAAACTGATGCCTCCAAATTTGTTCTTTTTGCTTAAGATGGCTTTTGCTATATGGGGCTTTCTCTGGTTCCATATGAAGCACAGAATTATTTTTTCTAGATCTGTGAAAAATGATTTTAGTATTTTAATAGGGATTGCATTGAATCTGTAAATCACTTTGGGTAGTATAGACATTTTAACAATGTTGATTCTGCCAACCCATGAGCATGGTATGGTTTTCCACCTGTTTACATCCTCTACTATTTCCTTCCTCAGTGTTTTGTAGTTCTGCCCATAGAAATCTTTTTACTTCCTTAGTTAAACATATTCCTATGTATTTTATTTTCTTTGTTGCTATTGTGAGGGGTATTGAGTCTTTGATTTGGTTCTTGGTTTGACTGTTGTCAGCATATAGGAATGCTACTGATTTCTGTACATTGATTTTGTAACCTGAGACTTTGCTGAATTTGTTTATCATTCCAGTAGTCTCATGGCAAAATCTTTGGGGTTTTCTAGGTATAAGACCATGTCATCAGCAAAGAGAGATAGTTTGACCTCTTCTGCTCCCATTTGGATGCCCTCGATTTCCTTCTCTTGTCTGATTTCTCTTGCTAGGATTTCCAGCCCTATGTTGAATAGAAGTGGTGATAGAGGGCAACTTTGGTTCCAATTCTAAGTGGGAATGCTTTCAATTTTTCCCCATTCAGTATAATGTTGGTTGTGGATTTGTCCTATATGGCTTGTATCATTTTTAGATTAAGTCCTGTCTATGTTTATTTTGTTAAGTGTTCTTATTATAAAAGTGTGCTGAATTTCGTTGAATGCTTTTTCTGCATCTATTGAGAGGATCATATGGTCTTTGTTTTTGCTTCCGTTTATGTGGTGAATTATGTTTATAGATTTGCATATGTTGAACCATCCCTGCATCTGGGATGAAGCCCACTTGGTTGTGATGGATTATTTTTTTGATAAGCACCTGAATTTGGTTTGCTAGGATTTTGTTGAGAATTGTTGCATGTATATTCATAAGGGATCTTGGTCTGTAGTTTTCTTTTTTTGTTATATCCTTTCCTGTTTTTGGTATCAGGGTGATATTGACTTCATGAAACATGTTGGGGAGGAGTCCTTCCTTCTTTATGTTGTGGAATAATTTCTACAGGATATGTACCAGTTCTTCTTTGTATGTCTGGTAAAATTGGGGTGTGAAATCATCTGGTGGGACTTTTCTTTTCAGGAAGGTTTTTTATTGCTGCTTCAATTTCAATACTGATATTGGTCTGTTTAGGAATTCTATTTCTTGCTGATTGAGCCCAGGGAGGCTGTGTGTTTCTAAGAATGTATCCATTTCCTCCTCATTTTCAAGTTTATGTACATACAGGTATTTATAGTATTCATAGATATTTTGTATTTCTGTGGCATAAGTTGTAATTTCTCCTTTTTCAATCCTCATGGAGCTTATTAGAATCCTGTCTTTTCTGATTCTCATTAATCCAGCAAGAGGAGTGTCTATTTTATTTTTTCAAAGAACCAACTTTTTGTTTTATTAGTCTTCCATATCATTTTTTGTTATTGATTTCATTTAGTTCTTCTCTGATCTTTGTTATTTCTTTTCTTCTGCTGGGTTTGTGGTTGGCTTGTTCATCCTTTTCCAGTTCTTTGAGATGATTCATTAGATTGTTTATTTATGATCTTTCTGTCTTTTAGATGTAGGTATTTATGGACATAAATTTTCCTCTCAGGACTGCTTTAGCTGTGTCCCACAGATTTTGGTAACTTGTGTCTCCTTTATAATTTAGTTCAAAGAACCTTTTGATTTCCGTCTTAATTTCCTCCTTAACCCAATAGTCATTCAACAGAAGGTTGTTTAGTTTCCTTGACTTTATGTAGAGATGAGAGTTTTTGTTGGATTTGATTTCTAATTTTATTCCACTGTGGTCTGAGAAGATACATGGTATAATTTCTAATTTTTCAAGTTTGTTGAGACATACCTTGTGTCCTAGGATATTGTTAATCTTACAGAATGTCCCATGAGCTGAGGAGAAAAAAGTATATTAAGTGGTTTTTGGATAGAATGTTCTGTAAATGTGAGTCGGGCCCATTTGTTCTAGAGTTCTGTTTAAGTCCATTGTTTCTTTGTTTATTTTCTGTTTGGAGGATCTGTCCTGTTCTGTTCAGAGGTGTGTTGAAGATCCCAGCTATCATGGTGTTGCTGTTTGTCATTTTGTTTAGATCAAGTAGGATTTGCTTTATGAATCTGGGTGCACCTGAGTTAGGTGCATAAATATTTAGAATTATTATGTCTTCTTATTGAATTGTACCCTTCACCATTATGTAGTGATCTTCTTTGTTTTTCCTTACTTTTGTTGATTTGAAGACTAAGTTATCTGAAATAGAACTGCCATGCCAGCTTTCTTTGGGCTCCTGTTTGCTTGAAATATTGTTTTCTGTCCCTTCACCTTGAGTCAGGATGCATCCTTGTGGGTTAGGTGTGTTTCCTGAAGACAGCAGATACTTGGTTTATGTAAATTTATCCATTTGGCCAGCCTGTGTCTCTTTAGTGGGCAGTTCAAGACATTTACATTTATTGAAAGAATTGATAAGTGGGCAGATTTCTGTTTATCCTGTTGAGTTGAACTTTGTTGCTTTGTTTTCTCTCTTGAGCCATCGTGGTATCTGACCTTTGACCTTTAGCTTTCGGATGGTTTTACATTGGTGAGTGTTTATTGTGCTGATCCATGTGTAACATTGTTTTGAGTACTTCCTGTAGGGCAGGTCTTGTCTTGATGAATTCCCTCAGTCTTTGTCTGAGAAGGTCTTTATTTCTCCTTAATGTAAGAAACTTAGTTTTGCAGGGTACAAGATTCTAGGCTGGACATTATTCTGTTTGAGAAGAGTGAGAATGAGACCCCAGTCTCTTCTTGCTTTTAAGGTCTCAGTTTAGAAGTCTGTTGTTATTCTGATGGGTTTTCCTTTGTGGTTTACCTGTTTCTTTCACCTTATAGCTCATAGGAGGGCCTCTTTTGTGGTTATTTTGTCCAGTCTAATGACTGCATGTCTTCCTGTTTGTGATAAATCTCCCAGGGGTCCTTTGAGCTTCTTATACCTGAATATCTAGATATTTAGCAAGGCCTGGGAAATTTTCATCCACTATATCCTCAAAGAGCTTGTCTGACCCTTGTGTATTTTTTCCTCATCCTCAAGGATGCTACAACTTCTAATTAAACCCATGTAGCTACCATTTCCGGAGCACTTACTGGTCATCATTCTCAGTGGTGAATATTTTTGCACATGTTATTTTGCATAATCCTCTCAATATTTCTATGAGGCTTCTAATTATACAGCTGTGGAAAATAAGGATCTCCTTATTCATTGTATTGTCTCTTCTCATTTCCCAAGGACCATATCATTACACTTGGAGTGTAGCTACAGTTCCTGGATTTTGCACTGGGAATTTACCCACCACCTACATATAGGCTCCCACTAGATAAATAGTTTATTAAGCACTTACTAAGTGGAAGTAAGCTGGGGAAGAAGAGACTAATCAAGAAACGAAACTCTTGGCAACTCTCTAGCTGCTCCAAGACACAGGCATATAAATGGTTTCATGATGATACTGTTTGGGTGTAATTTGACAGAGGAAGCCAAATTTGAGCTTGATCTTGGGAGAAGATAGTTGATCAGGTAAAGAAAAAAGGAGCAGCAACAGAGGCACATATTGACTTCCTAGGTCCACCAGATGTAATCATGGTGATAACAGCCATTTTTTGAATGTCTCCTACTTGGCTGGCCTGGCACTGGGCACATCACATCCTTTACCCCATTTAAGACTTTAACAACTATGGAGTAGCTATAGAAAGTGAGAGTTGAATAAGATGATTCAAAGTGTCATTTCAAAAAAGGAGACACACCTGGCTGGCAGCAAGGAGCTAAATTTATGTCACTAGATAGTTGCTGATATCATTGAATAGGAATAGCTTCTAGAGTCCTATGTGGAGATATGAGTCCTATTGTGAGACTATGTGTTGGCTCTCTGGAAAAGGGTGTTATGATTAATTAGCATGGGTTTGGGGAGTGGAGAGTAGCAGTATGAATGCTATGAGATCCCAGAGAAAAAGGATGACATAAACGGTGCATGCAAGAACCACCGCTCCCCCCCCAACACACACACAGAAAACACACACACAAATGTCCCCATGAGAAGTGAGAACGGAACCTCCCTTGAGCTAACGCTCCCACTCAAGCCTGGCCATTTCTTGCCCACATTACTCTTACCGACCAGCAAATACCCATGCCCTCCATCTCCTACTTCAATGTGTTCTCTGTACCTTCACCAGCATACTCTTTCAAAAGTACTGCTTTGATCACCTTACTTCCCATTGACTCTACCCTGGAATTTAAGCTTATAATGTGAATCTATGGCCCTCTGTCCTTGCACTGCTAGATGTAGTTCCCTCGTAAGTTCTCCAGACATTGGTTGCTTCTAAACATCTCTCCGTAGTCACCATAGAAACATCAAGTCAAACAAACCTTTTAAAACTCATTGTCTAATTTTTGCCTATTTCTAAAGAAAAGCTTTTGGTTGCACTTTGCCTTGAGTGACAGACATCCTGACTCGTGATCAAATGTCTAGTCATTTCATACTTGCAGTTTCTCAGAGGTGATTCCTGCGATATTGGCAAAGATAGTGAATCAATTTCCATGCATTAGTTGGGCACTGTAAACTGTATCCTTATGACTAATATCAACAAAATGAGCTGCCCACCCCTAAGGGCTGGCCTTTGCCTATCTAGCTCTGACTGGCACAGGGTAGATAAATCTTTCCAAGTCAGGGCCATCATAGGGAACAAGTTGGCCCACAAATTAAAGCCACATTATTCAAAGAGCTCTCTCAGTAGTAAATCTGATATTCTGATCTGCATCTGTCAGCCTTCTGGGTCTTGATTCTCATTCTCTTCTTGCCCTGGTCATCCGCTCTGTTTCCTCAGCCCCTGCCTGGCTCATTCCCCTCCCTCCATTATAAGGGGCCTGACCCTTTCTTACCACCTACCTCCTTCTTGCTGACTCAGCCAAAAAGATAGGACTAGTGGGATACTGGAGGACAGGGGAAGGGAGAAGCCTTGGTATTTTCCCCTCTCTCTTGCTGCCTAACACAGCTCTTTTAACGATAGTTGCTCGGATGCACCGTGGGTGTGGCTCCCACCAGCCAGTTGCTTCCTCTAAGGGTCAGTGCTGTCCAGAAAGCTCCACATGATTTCTATTCCCACTGGAGGCTCCTTTGTCTCTCCAGTCCTAGGACTGGTGGTGGCTTCCACAGATGCTGATCTGTAGACTGCCATCCTTGTCCATGTTTGCTTTTTTAGCTCTGCTAAACATTGTTGTATCCTCTTATTGAATCCTCTCTACTGAGTCACCTGGTGTGGGTTTTATTTTCCTGCCTGGATGCTGATAAATACAATTCCAAATTCAGGAGAAGGAGAAGAAACTATGAACACTTGATTGACCACCTGTAACCCTGTCAATATCCAATCCAAAATCCAGACCTGTCTGGTGCGCCATGACTTCATTGACTAAGTCCAATTACATAATCCATTTCTCCTACCCTAAAAGTGGGAAAAATAGATCGGATTAATGTTCTAAACAAAAATGTTTGCATATAAAAATATAGACAATATCAGAGAAAACTTAAATAATCTTCACAACAAGACCTGTAAATCTTCCCCTCATTTTAAAGCTAAAGAAACTGAAGCTCAGTGGGGCTTAGGAGCATGTCTAAGACTAGAAACACCATACGATTTCAACCCCAGAAAGGCATCAACCTTGCTTGTGTGGCTTACTGCTGTGTCCCCAGAAAATAGAAATATCTGTCACATGGTGGTCATTCTAGATCAGTGCCAGCAAATGGCAGAATGAGAATTCAAATACCGCCCAACTCGCTGCCTGGCTTACCATTGATCAACAGTTGCTTCCCAAGGATCTCAGATGGCCGGTGCTGAAGGGATGTGGGGCCGCAGGAGGCATTTAAGGGAGAGTACAAGGCACGGTGGCTCACACCTGTAATCCCAGAATTTTGGAAAGCTGAGGACAGAGGGTCACTTGAGGTTAGGAGCTAGAAACCAGTGTGGGCAGCATGGTGAGACCCTGTCTCTACAAACAATTTTTTTTTTTTAATTATCTGGGCATGGTGGTGCATGCCTGTAGTCCCAGCAACTCAGGATGATGAGATGGGAGGATTGCTTGAGCCTAGGCGTTGAAAGTTGCAGTCAGCTATGATCACATTACTGTACTCTAGCCTAGGTGACAGAGCGAGATCCTGTCTTCAAAAAAATAAAAAGGAGAGTACAGTTCAGGGATGTTAGCTCAACAGTGGTGAAGTCATACAGGCCTAATTAGGATATCATGGGAGTGGTCACCTTGGCAATGAAGTACAAATGCTCCATGGGTTACAAAGTACTCAGGCAAATGTGACCTTATAAAACATTGTAAGGATGTACTACAGGTGAAGAGACACGAAGGGTTGTCTCACCCAAAACACAAAGCACACCAGAACACAGACAAAAACCTCTCAATTAAAGGATGAGGTTGGAGGCAGCTAACACAAGGTGAGCACTTTCCACATGGTCTCATGTTGTTTCTGCTGCTGCCGTTTGTTATTTCAGGGTTCTTTGTAGAGTTTGCTGCTTTTCATTGCATCCCAATCATGGCAGGGAAGCGGCAGAAGGAAAGTGAGGGTGCAGGGCACTACATAAACACAAATGTCGAAGACACGAGGGCAGCCCAGAGCTGCCTTCCAGTCACCATAACCATAATTTGGCTATTTTATAAGCTAAGTTATTTTTTCAGTGAAAACATAAAAGGCAAAAGGAAAGATTTTTTCCTTTTAAACTAGACAATGACAATAAAGCCTTTTCCACTTATGTAATATTCAGATTTGTGCAAGATCCTCTGGACCTGAGGCAGTGCACTGGTTTTTAGTGCATTGAAATCTTTCTGTACTGTCACCAAGGCCCTCCTCTCACTGCTCATACCTTTCACCCGTGGTTTAGCACCACTGAGTCCTCCAAACCCTGCTCCAGATCTGCTCTGATTGATCAAGGCCCAGGCTGTATTGCTTGTTAAGTATTTTGAATGTCATCTCTGGACGAACTTTTATAAAAAGCATAACCAATAATAATTGCGTGGTAGAAATCTTATCTCTATGTGGTCTCTTGATGTTGTTAGTTTGCACAAAATTAGTGTTATGGACTGAATAGTGTCCTCCCCCAAATTGATATATTGAAGCCTTAACCCCCAATGTGACTCTACTTGGAGATATGGCCTTCAAGGAGGTGATTAAGATTAAATGAAGTCATAGGAGTAGGATCCTAATTCAGTAGGACTAGTGTCCTTACAACAAGAAGCAAAGATACTAAACCTGTGGCACATAGAGGAAAAATGCCATATGAGGGAATAGCGGGAAGGTGGCCATCTGCAAGCCAGAAAGAGAGGCCTCACCAGAAACTAACTCTGCCAGCACCTTGATCTTGGACTTCCAGCCTCTAGAACTGTGAGAAAATCAATGTTGGCTATTTGAGCCACCCAGTCTGTGGTCTTCTGTTGTGGCAACCCTAGCAAGCTAATACAAGTAGTCATGAGCTTAGGGGAAATATTTTGATGTGAAAAAAAGTGACTACCTAGAAATAGTAATAGATCAGCATAGTCTACCTTACGGTGTTAGACCCTGCAAAGGCAATGCTGGTCTCATGCATCATCTAATGCTAGAAAGCAGCATGACGCTAAGCACTGGGTGATGGGAGATGTTTTGAGTAGGTGATGTAGTTCTGCATCTCCTCATTACTTCTCTATCTGCAACCTTCAGGTGTTAGAATAATGGGACTTCCATGATAGCTCTGAGACAGATAAACTTAAATGACATATTCCACTTGAAAAGGGAGGGGCATCCTCGATTTTCTAATAGTAGGCTTTCAACCTACATTTTAAAATATAATTCATGACACTCCATGATATCATCTTAATTTTTTATGTGGATTTGTTTTTATACATACCAGCTGACATTTGTTGGGCAATATTAGTTAGACTCTTCCCCAGTGCAGTTGCTCAGAGTTTTATTCCTCCCTCGTGAATGAAATACAAGTGAGTGTGTAGATATATATATTCATCCTGATATACGGTGAGCATGTGCAGTTTCCAAGCTCCTGTGCCAGCTCTGAAATGAATCAAATGCTTGCACTCAGTGGGCCTTCTGTATTCTGGACATTTGAAAGAATTGTTCTTGACACCCAAACATTTATTCTCCATAGAACAGTATATTCTTCTCATGACAGCACTTTGCTTTTCCATCAAGAACATGTTAAGGCATCTTTTGGTGAGGGGTATCCATAATTTTTCCAGTGTAGCGCCCACATCTGGGTTCTGATGATCAAATCGGAGGTCCACTAAGGCTCCCATACGGCATTGCCTGGGAGTGTTCCTTAACCCTGGAACTTTTTGAAGGTAACAAAAGGAATAGTTGCAAATGGCTGAATCCTTACTATGGAAGCAACTATGTGTCATTTGTTATGTGATTATGATAACTTATCCACTCAGAAAATAACACACTTATTATTTCCTCCTCAGTGAAAGGTGGTGAAAACCTTGGGCACAGACCAGTCAGAACGGTTGTGGCTGGATTCGGATTTCTCTGTCTTCCATCGTCGACACCCTGCTGTTCCTCCACTGTCTCATTGCACCGTCTTCCTCTGTCTTCTGTGTGCTCAGTTGCCACATTCTTGAATTGCAACCCCCCTTTCTTAATCTCCATTTGTTTACTTGCTCAAAGCTCATTGTGAGCACATGTTCTTTTCAATTGTATTGCCAGAAAGGTTTGCTTTTTTCCATTTGCACCCTGAGAAGTGCCACAGCTAGGCATGTATTCTGTGGACATGGCTTTTCTTTCAGTTTTTTTTTAAATAACTTAATTTTTTAAGTTTATCTTTTTAACTCCAATCTTTAATTATAGCACATATTTAGGGTATACAACATGATATTTTGCTACAATAATGAAATGATTACTACAGTCAAGCAAATTAACATATTCATCATCTCACAATTACCCTTTTTTGTGATAAAATTGCCTAAAATCTACTCTCACTAAATTTCTAGGGTACAATATATTTTTAATCATAATGTTCATGCTGCTCGTTAGATCTGTAGGCTTATTTATTCTATGTAACTGCAACTTTGTACTCTTTGCCCTCCATCTCTTTGCCCCTCACCCCTCACCCTGTGAGTTTTGCAAGACACCCACACCAAGGGGATGGTTATGTACCCATTTATTATGGTGGGAAGAGAAAGTTGAAATTGGATCTGAGCTGCAAGTGTTTCCCTCCCTTACTGGTTAAAAGCAAGAGCACCAGGAAACATGTGACATATTAATTATCCTCCTATCTGATGGCTGTAATATACTGTAACCATTGTCCATCACAAATCCACATGCAGTACCATGATAATGGTGCCACCTGGAGATGGCTACCCTGCAGTCCTGGGGCCCAGTGTCTTTTATCCCACATATGGACTTGTAGCCAAATATGTATTTATGTATGTGTGTGTGAGTGGTCATGTATATACATATATAGCGTATATATGGTACATATGTGTGCGTATGTCTATATACATATATAGAGATTTTATGATATTTACTGAGTATCTACTATGTTGTAATGGTTACAAACAGTCTTTTGGTCCACAAGTATGTATTATATCTATTAAGCATCTGCTATATGCCAGGCATTGTTATAGGTAATAGAGCCAGGACAGGTGACAGACAAATCCCTGTTTTTATGGAGCTTACATTAGTGTGGATATAGATCAGCTGTACCCTTGAACAGACACAAGGAAGGCCGATAGAACTATATTTAGTGCACTTTTACTAGAAGAAAATAAAGTGTTTACAACATACAATGAAAACATAAGGAGAAGTCATGGGAATTAGTACTGAACTGATTGGGAGTAGATTTTGGAAAGTCTTGAACTCTGTGAGATTCATTGGAGGTTTTTAAATTATTATTAATAGCCCAGGCACACTGGCTCGTGCCTGTAATCCCAGCACTTTAGGAGGTCAAAGTGGCAGTATCACTTCAGGCCAGGAGTTTGAGACCAGCCTATGCAATGTAATGAGACACTGTCTCTACAAAAATAATAAAACAAAAATTAGCAAGGTGTGGTGGCACATGCCTGTAGTCCCAGCTGAAGGAGAAGGACCCCTCAGGAGGCTGAGGTGGGAGGATCACTTGAGCCCAGGAGTTTGAGGTTGCAGTGAGCTATGACAATGCCACTGCACTCTAGCCCAGACAACAGAGCAAGGCCCTGTCTCAATTGATCAATCAATAAATGTATCAGTATTTTAAATGTAATGAAATTATAAAAATTGCAATATTAAGGGTATTTTGTTGGTCTTTCCTTAGGTTGAAATTAGCAGATCAGTCTCACAACTGTCAATAGTAACTAAAGTTCATTCTTGAACAATAGTGTATGCATCGATTTAGGCATATTTGCATAAAGTGAATATTTGTGATTTTGTATTTCAAGTATATGTTCAAATAGAAGGCAGAGTTGTATATTAATTTGTCATTGGTAAAGCAATTTGTTTTATGGTTAATCTTCCTGGGAATACTGCTATGGAATTAATTCATATTTAAATGAGACTAACAGGAAGACAAAATGAAAACTGACATAATTGTGATAGAAAAGTAAATTTATCCATTCATGTGGAATGGAGTAACTAAGTCTGTTTTGTTCAAGACTGTAGACTAATGAGGCAATCAAGGCAGATTATTGATATCTAAAACATGTATTTGACTTAAAACTGTCAATATCAGAATAGGAAAACATCTAGGTACTTTTTCTTGCAAACTCTGCTCATGAAAGGTTTACGAGCAGGAAAGTGACCTATTCCAAGCACTCTCTTTCACATGATAGCACTTCAGACATTTGAGAATGACTGTCATAACTCATCAAAGATATAATGTCAAACTGAAACACAGAGATTCACAAATTAAATCACTGCTGCTTTGACTTACCTATATGAGATACCACATCATTAACATAAGTCATTGAATATTATCTGTTGAGATACTGGCCTTTCCAACTGATTCTTGCACAAATACCTGTCCGTACACATTTCTAGAAGAGTCTGCCCGGTACCAAGCAGTCTCTGTCGAATTTTAGGTTTTCACTTTGTTCGTAGTTTTCTTATGGATGAAGTGCATTGGTTGTGCATTTGAATAAGCATGATTTGTAGCGGGGGCATAACATCCTTTTGGCAGGTTGTAAGTATCTGGAGAACAGGAAGGCTCTCATCCCCAACTGTGGAGGACTGAGCAATGGATACACGGGTGCCAACGTAGACTTTTGAAACAAGAGAGACTAACGCTAATCAAGGAATATAAACACCAGCCCGTTTTGGTGCAAGCCTGATATTGATTTCTCCCTGGTCACACAGAGGCAATTGGCCTGCAATTTTCACACTGTATTTGGTTTGAATCGTTGAAGAAAAATAAAGTTGTTCATTGATTAGCATTTGAAAAACTAATTAGTACTTAGTTTCCTTGAAAGACAAAACAAGTGCACAATGTCAGAACCCGATAGAGGTGTTTCCAGGACTAACAAGCTCTCCAGGACCAATAAATCGGCCCTAAAATGCTGAAAAAATCAGCTCCAAATGGGAACTTGATTTTAGCCTGAGCTCCTGGACCCGAGTCCACACTTTTAGGGCTAGCTGTTGATTCTTTCTCACCATATGGTTGTATAGTTAATGCACTATGCATATTTCTTTGGGGAACATACAACTTTTTTCTTTATTATTACATACTTTTCTATACCACCTTTTCTCCCCTAGTCACTTTCACAGTAAAACAATGGCAAATTGCAGTGAATGTTGAAAAAACTCCGGAAATCAGCAAATTCTAAAATACACCACCTGAACACTAGATTCAAGGGATGAACAAAAAGTTATATGAGGGATAGTTTGTTAAGTGCAATTGAATTTGGCAAATACTGGGTTAAACTTAGTTCAATAGAGAACTTTACTGCAGGACCTATAGGAGCCCTTAATATGTTAATATAAATGGTGGTTCTCAAAGAAAAGAAAATTTAGGGTTTTCCAGCAGATTCAGAATTTTTTCCAATCCATGTACTTAGCATCTCAGAGGGCGTATATTGCTGGGAAGCTACTTTGGGTAATGTTGTGGTATATCCCTGAACATTTTAAGTGTGTCATGAAGAGTTTGGGAATGGGTAGAATGGACTGTCTCCTTAGTTTTTGCCACCTTCTCCCTGTCCTGTTTATCTGTCCATCTCATCATCCATCCATCCACCCTTACGTCTATCCATTCAACAAACTTTGTCCAGTCAATAAACCTCTATGTGAGACCTTGTGCAAGGGATCGAGGTGACTTATTGTGGGGGTACAGAAGAGAATCTAAGGTAAAATAAATGAAAGCTTGGCCTAATCTCGGTGGGTTTCAGGACTTCCATTTTGGAGGGTTTTCTGGTTATATGGAACTTTTGTTTCCTGAGAATGTTAAGTTGTCTTTACGTTTTGCTTTTTTTTTTTTTTTATTTAGATTGGGAATGCCCTTTTCTTGGAAGCACTATTGATATGGAACTTAGAGAGAGTTGAGTGGGCCTGGAGGGGTGGAGCCCCGGGGCTGGTTCTACTCTCAGAGGGGTTCAATATGCATTTTAAGCGCCAGGCCCTGGAGTCTAAAGTTGACTAAGATCCAGCCCTTGCCCAACTAACAGAGTCCAGAGACTGTCTGCTGACCAGTCCACTGAGCTCAGCAGGGATGTGGAAGGGAGACAGGCAGACTCAGGGCACCAGTTCTCAACATCTGTGATTGTTTATATGAGCTTATCAGATAGGGGCACAAAAGCACTGATCCCTTACTCTGCCCAGGTGAATGAAAGCTGCATGTAAGGGTGATATGGTATCACTACTAAAATCTCAAATCCTGCAGAAAACTTAGCTTCCAGCCAGCAAACCCTGGCAAAGGACATGCACATTGACTCTTGAAATGGAATGTTTTCAAGCTGAGCTTTTTAGTAGCAATAAACCTGGAAGTGAAGACTGAGGGCTTACAAATTGCAAGACATTTGTAACTTCATTTTTATGAACTTAAATAAATCAGTAAATAGAGATCTTTCCAACTGTCCTGAATCTGAACAAAGGCAGGAATATCCAACTTAGAGGCTAAAGCAAAACTCTTCCATATTTACCTAAAGTCTGATTACCCAAAGACAGCTCCACTCTGCTTCAGGCGTGAGAAAGGTGGGACCCATCATGGACTAAGATCATCTTTTCTTATAAAAATATGTTCCCTCTAAAATTCATTGCATGCTTTCATTAGTTTTTGATTAGGTTATTACAACATGAGCTATGTATATTAATCAAATTAGACCTCTCCAAAGAATTTGGCTCTTGCCGAGTTGTTAATACTTCTGCTGTGTCCTGCTGAGATATAGCAGACATGCCATCTTCTGATGCACAGTGAGTGCTGGGGAGAGGGCAGCTCCAAATGTTTCTAAATCGGGAGGAATCTCAGACTCCAGGATTTGGGTCTTGCCGACAGCACAGTAACTGTGACATCTTTGGTATTTTAATGTGTTCTGGGCCCTAGAAGCCCATATAGCAGATTGAAGTGGGCAGTTGCCACTTGGTGTTTTCTCAGGGTTGCCAAGAAAACTCCCTTCACCCCCCACCCCCCAACAAATTTCTTCTGGCTGACTCTGTAGTTCTACTATATCTTTAGTCTTCTCACTTGAGGCTTCGGTCCTAGTGAAAATGAATGTGTGCCTTGGCTTTTGATAGAAAATGATTTACCAGTCCTTAATGCCAGAATGCAAATGTCAGAACACTTCTTTATGTCAGTAAATGCTCAATTGAAAAGTACATACTGAGTTGTGCCAGATACCTCTTAGACACTTGGGGATATGTAGAGAACCAAACAGACATGGCTTCTGACTTCATAGAAACTTTCCATTTCAATGCTCTCATGGTCCTTTAAAATGGGTCAGCAAACTAGAACCTTTGGGTCAAATCCAGATGGCTGCCCATTTTTGTAATTAAATTTTACTGGCGCATAGCCAAGACCATTTGTTGATGTATTTTTTATGGCTGCTTTTGCACTGTAACAGCAGAGTTGAATTGTTGCGACAGAAACCACATAGCCTGCAAAGCTTAAAATATGTACAGAAAAAAGCTGTCAACTCCTGTGCAAAATTCCTGGTACTGGAGCCCCATCCCAGGATATTTTAAATGAGCAGATATGCAGGTGTGTACCTGTGGACACACAGACTTCCACTGTATCCACTCTCCCCATGCAGTGGTTCTCTGAATTTTACACGTCTGCCTTTGACTTTTCTTTAAGCAGCTTCTCCTCCGTACCCTACGCTTTCTAGGGTGGGTGTGACCCAGCAGCCAGTTGTCTGTTCTCTGCAATTCTCCTGGGCATTTCATCTCCTGACTTCTTCTACCCTCCTGGTATTTATTCTTTGGTGATCCCTCGTAAATCTACATTTTTCGGCCCTGATTTGTCTCCTAGATTCCCTTTCTACAGTTCCAGCCTCCTGGATCAGAGGGCCTTCTGAACTGAAACTTAGCACATCTGAAACCAATTCATCATCATTTCTGTCAACCCAACTCACCCTCCAGACTTTCCAATTTTCTGTTATTGGTAACATCAGTCTCCTGCTTTGAGATCTTAGTTATTAATAATAATGATCATATTTGTTTCAAATTTTACCTCCTGGTCCTGAAAAACAAATCTAGTTTAAATCAGAACCTAACTAAAAATAATGAAGGGCAAGGCTTGATGAAAATTCACAAAGCTTATCTGATGTATAGAAATTCTTTATTTTCCTCTGGAAGAGACAAAGAGGAAATGGAATTGACCTTGACTGGCACTCACAATGAGCTTGGCACTGTGCCAGCCATTTTTTCATGCACAATGTGCATAATCTTTCCCATAGTACTGAGTATTTTTATTCTCTGTTAATAGATAAAAAGCCAAGTTTCAGAGATTAAGTAACCTTGCCAAATGTCACACACCTGGTGAATCGTGGTACCAGTATCTAGATCTCAGTTTTATTTCCCATCTTCTTGTGATATAGAAAACACAGCTTCTATTCTTGAAAAAATATCTTGTGATTTTACTGAATTGGTATATTGAATTGGTGTTTGTTCAATTTTCTTTTTTAAAATATGTATCAATCAAAACAGAGTAAAGTATATTCAGTTAGTGACTGAGGTTTTAAGTATCCCTGTTCCTCACTTGTTCCCTGCTAAGAAGTAGTAATAATGATAATAATAATAACTGTTGACTTCTATTGAATGATATACTGTGTAGGTACCCTAACAACAATATTACATGGATACTTAATTTTAGTCTTCACTTATGCTCTGAAAAGCTGGCTCTTTTGATACCCCCATTTGACAAAGAAGGACGCTGTAGCTTAGAGAGATTTAATAACTTGCACACAATCACATAGCTAGTAAGGGGTCAGGTGGAGTGTACGTCTGGCTATCAGACTTTAATATTAAATCTTGTTATCTGTAAACAAAGGTATGCTGTTATGTATTTATCAAGCAACACTTATTTGGCGGGGGGAGTGGATTTATAGCACTTAACAATTTCTGTGGTATGAATATTCCCAACGTGGCTGATTTCAAGCGATCAATGTGACATCACTGGCTCACAGTATATCTGAAAATTTAACAACCAGCTCTTGTGATCCTGCCCTGACTGGCTCTATACAACACCAGACATATGCACTTTCATGTGTTGGGGAAACTTACAAATTTGCTTGATGATCCAATATACCAGAGAGGCTAAAACACTGATGAGACAAAATATGCTTCAGTGTCTCATGGTTAGAGGTGGGTAACACTGGCATGAACTAAGGTAGTTAGTTGTGGAGTAAAAATGGGACTTTGAGCCCAGGGTCTTAAATGATGGGAGATATTTAGGGAGGTAGAAAGGGTGTCCAGGTGCAGAGTCATGAGCAGGTATGGGATGTTTTGGAGGCAGTGAGATGAGACTGACCTTAATAGAGAGTAGCTTGGAGAGAAGTCTACAAAGGAGCCCATTCAACCTGGTATTTAGGGTCTTAAATGGGTGGGTGGCTGAGATCTTCAGCTTCCCTGGTTTGGACTGTGGAGAAAGCAATAATAGCCACTCAAGGCAGCACCTAAGAGCACTGGTCTTTTACGTTTTTCTGTAGATTGCTCTGGGTGCTCAGATTTGTATGATAACATCTCTTTAAACCAAAATCCTCATGACAGTGGGATTGCTTTTTATGCAGAAACGAATGATACATATTTGAAATTAACAACTAAAAAAATCTAAAGGACCCTCAGAACCCTAAATTTGAAATAAGGCAAGTCCCTAAGTTTATTTTTTTTAGTGTGATTTTACAATTTCGAAGCTGTCAGGCCACAGGAAGTGTAAACCATGTTAATGCTACTGTCTCATGGGTGCACCACTTGAGCCACTGAAGTGGAAAGAACCCATTCTCCTTTGTTAGGATTCTGTACACCACACTGTGCTTTACGGGCACTGAGTATTCTGCAGGTGATAGGATATTTAAGTTACAACAGCAGTAACTGTTAAAATGGTTTTTGTTATAGGCAATAACGATGCCATGTATGCAGTAGTATTAATACTAGCACCAGACAATACATCCATAGAGTTAGTAACCCTGGCCTGGAAGTTGAATTTGATGAACCAATCATGATATGTCATGGTTGAGGAGCAAACACTCTGTACAATATGAGATAATGCTAAAAAAAACCCAATAAAATACAGATTTATTTTTTTAAAGTGCTATAATGGTTGCAGATTTATGCTCTGGGAAAATGTATTCCTTATTTTAGCTTAGTATTTATAATTATTAAATTATTATTTAATAACAAACATTAATGTTGAATTAGGAGAGTTGGGGTGACATGAGGCCCTGGGGAATGCGTGCCTCACATATGTGACCACCATATGCAATTGCCAGGTAGCAGAGAGCCGCTGACAGGTACCACTTCGCTACTCAGGAGAGATTTTGAAGCTTTTCTTCAGGTTGCCTTTCTGCAGGCTAAGGATGAAAAGCTAATAAATGTGTGGCTCTATAATCCTTACATATGAAATGCAGATGTCTATGATGAAAATGTTTATGGACTGTGACCATTCATTCTTTTCCTAAAGTATCTTTCTTGCATAGATCTTCTGACATAAAACTGTCAGTGAATGGCTAGGGATGAGCTGGGATTCACACACAGTTTGCAGAGACCTGCTGATCAATCCAGTGCTGGTTCACACAGCTGTGCTTCATTGTGGCAAGAGACCAATAGACAGCACGGTGTTGTAAGGGACGTTCTCTTCCTCTTGGAACTCCTGGCACTCTTTAAACTATTAAAGGTACATTGTTTTGGCTTGTTAATAACTATCAAAACCCAAAGAATTACCACTGCCCCAGGCTGGACGATAACCCCCTCGAGAGCAAGGAGCCAATCACCTATACACCTTTGTGTCTATTCCACCATTTAGCATGGTGCCTACTAAAACACTGACTACTTGATCCTTTTTCTAGTAGATGTTATCCCAATAGAGGTTTTGCTTACTGATGCTTTTACTCCTTAAAAAAATTCCTTAATAAAATCTGGATGCAAGGTTACTCACTAGTCATGTAATATTATAGAGGCATTTAACCTGTCTCGCCCACTAGCCATGAAAAATTATATAGACATCTAACCTGCTTACAAATGAACCTGTTTACTCATTTGTAAAATAAGGTGGTAAAACTTGGCATTGTGTGAGAGGCAAGTTGGTCTCTAGAGATGCCCCGTGGAGCTCCATCTGCCCAACGTTTTCATGAGCCATGAGGATGTGGAAGGCATACTAATCGACATTGCAGAGGATGTGCAGTGGAAGGTATGGTTGATGTTTGAATGATAAAAGCAAAACAGAAAAAGACTGTGGCAGCTTAGAACATTAAACTCAACAAGTAAATTATTCCTCTAAATATAAACCCTTCATTATCAAGCCTTCAATAATGGTGTAAAATGATTAAGAGCAAGACAAGTTCTGTCTGGTCCTTAATAGTTTCAGAACTAGCTTAAAAACAGCATCAGTAAGTAAGACTGGGGAAAATTAGGCTATAAGGTTATAGTGTAATATGGCTTCAACAAAAAGCTTAACTCTTATGAGGACATCATATCAAGGGCATGGATGTTTCCAGATCAAGTTAGTTCATCTCTCTGAGCCTGAGGTCTTTGTCTCTAAAGTAATGATAGTCACAGTAACTACAATGTGTAACTATCTCCTATGAATCCTATGAACTAAGCTGGGTGCTTTTCTTGGTTCATCTCAGTAATCTTCACAAAAGCTCTGAGGGGTAAGTACTAAAATAATGCCCATTTTATAAATGAAGAAACTGAAACTTAGATTTTTAAGGTCATTACCCAAGACCACAGAGGTAGCCAAGGTAGAGTTTGGACAAAAATCCATCATTGTCTGACCTCAAAGCCCAAGCTATAAAGTGCTATTCTCTGTCACTTTCCTCCCTAATGTTTAAAGCATAGACAGCTAAGTGTGACCATACAAATCCTGGCACAGTGCCTTGTGCACAAATGTGAAGTAAACACTAATATTCTTCCCTTTTGCTCATCCCTCCCTTCTTCCATCCTCCACCATAATGGCAGAGTTCCCACTCAGCACATACCTCAGGGTAGTTATGAAGCTTCAAGAGTAGATCCTCCTCACACGCAGGAGCAATCTTTCCATGGCTTTGTCCACATGGCTTAATTCTCTTTCCTGATCCAATAAGAATCATTTCCACCAGCCCCATTGGATGCTCGCTAATCATTCAACAGCAGCAACAGTGCTCACCTCTGCACCTTCATATTCAGGGGTTGCTGAGAAGATGTTTGAAGGGTTTGAATTTGTGTCATTGAAAGCATTTCCTGGGAGAATCTAAAACCTCTCTGCCAATAGATAAATGAACAACCCCAAGAGAAAATAATTCATTTGTTAATATCATAGCAGAGATACAGGTTGAGCCACAGGCAGCATAAGTGTCCCTATGGAGTAGACTTGCTTAACTCTGAGGGGTGTGACCTCTGTCCTTGTAAGAATTTGTGCCACTACTTAATTCAGAGAATTAACAAGACTGGTTTTGTCAAAAGAGAGTGTGGTACCCAAAGAGCCGAAACAAACATAACTATCAGCAGGTTGATATTTTCAGGAAGATCAAAGTCCTCTCTCTCTCTCTCTCACTCACTTCCACTTTTATAAAAGTCACAGCCACAGGCTTGATCCAAATTCTGACTCAGTAGCATTTACCACTAAGGGAAGGGAGTGTGTCTCTAGGACTGGTCACTACTGGAAATATCAGCAGAGCCAAACTCACTTGGCAAAATGACCTTCCTCCAGTAGCAGGAGGTTTGCCTCCACCGGTAGCCCTGCGATTGTTCTCTGGAATTGCACCTGGGGATAAATGAGAGTTTACAGCCCTTGGAAGACTGTGGCTCCATGACTTTCCAGCCCAGAGGGTGAAAAAAATCATGTTATTCCCAGACATGGAAAAAAATCCCTTATTGAATGCATATTAGGCAAAATATATATTTTTTTTAAGATATCAAATAAGCCCAAGTTAAAAACAAAAGAAAAAACAATGATCTTTATTTGTATCTTTAAAAGACTAGGGAGGAAAAGTACAAACTGTTAGCAAGGGTTTTCCCTGTATTCAGAGATTGTAGGCAGTTGAAAAAACATTTTTTTCCTTATTTTCCAAAATGTCTTCACTGAGCAGAAATTTCTTTTATAATCACAAAATACCAATGTGTTTTAAAAAGTAATTTAAAATGTGACAATAATAAGGCAAGCTGGGGCATTTATGCCTGCATAGGACACATGAACTGGCCACAATGGATACAAGCAAAATGGACCTCTACTTTCTCCACCTGGACCCAGCACCAACTGTTAAGGAGGAAACAACCCTCGCAAGGATGGCTGTGCTGGTGCATGGAAGTCACCTGTCCAAGGTATTTAGGAGTGAAGATTTCTTTTTCTTCTTTGGACTACTATGGAGATTGTCAAACACTGCCCAGGAAATCTATTAATATTCATGGCATTATTTCTATTTCTACTTTTTTTTGGAGACAACTCATGAACATTTTTAAGGAGGAGAAAGAGTAGACCTTAAAGAAGAGATGCTAAAGTTCAATCCCCAAACCTGGGTTAAGCCTGTATGTGGATGGAGCACGTACTTGGTACCTGGATCACAGAGAACAAAGACACTTTTTTGGGGCCACTCATAGTCTGAGAAATTAGACAAATGTGAAGACAAAGACATTAAAATGTGATAGCTGCAGTGTGGGAGGTGTGCACAGGAAGGGGCGCGACCCTGCACTTAGCTCGGTTCGCAGAGCCCTTTAAGTCCTTGTTTCATCTCTTAACCTCTTTATCTAAAATGGGGTTACCTTGAGACCGTTCACAACACAGAAGTGCTTCCTGTGGGCCAGGCACCATTCCATGGTTTTTAACATAGTTTTTAAAATGTGTTATCCCCCAACACAAGCTTGAGGGGTCTGGCATTATTTCTATTTCCATTTTACAGCTGAAGATGATGAGGCTCAGAGGCATGTAGTCATTTGTCCCAAATCACTCAGCTGGTGAGCAGTGAGACCAGGATTTGAGTTCAGGTTTTTCTCACTCCAGAGACCACGTGGGTCCTGTGCTACCTGCCTACAGCTGAGGAAAGGTGGCTGTCCCAGGACCTAACACCATCACCGTGAGGTCAGCCTGGTGAAGGGAAGAGTGAACCTGAACCTGTCCTACTGCTCTGACACGTGTCCCCTCTAGGACGTTTGCAGCTCAGAAGAAGAAAGAATGCATCTGTTTCAGATTGTAAATTCCTGAAGTTATTCATTGTTTTTAGCTTTATTATGTTCCCTAAGTAGACCAGACAGTAAAAAAGATGGAAAGATGGAAAATCTAACTCTTCCTTGTTGTTGCTGGTTCTAAGCAAGAGTAGATCTTGCCGTTCACAGCTCATGCCCATCCCAGGTCCCTCTCCCTACGCATCGGTGGAAAATTAGTGTCCAGATGCAATTCCTGGTGATCTTCCTGGGCTGGGAACCTGAGCACACATGTGCTCAGGCACTGAGCTTTCCTGCATTTTCTTCACTGACCTGCCCATTGCCTTTAGGGGACCTCCATGCTTCTTTGCATAGCACGCACGTGTGCCCAAACGCCTCTCTTACCTTGGCTCTTGCTTCTCACGGCTCACGCCATAGACCCTGCAGTCTCCCTGGCTTCACTTGTGCCCTTTGCAGATGTGTCTGTGTGGCCAGATAGCACACATCCCTCCATGTCCTGCTCCATGACCACCCCGAGCCCTCCAGCAAAGCTTTCCCTGCAGAAATTCTAAGTTTTGTTTGGGTGCCTCCTTTAGCAAGAAGAGCAGCAGGTATTAGAAGTAGGTGTATAGAGAATTTATTGACAAAATGACCACCACAAAATCATGAAGGTATTGCTGAATATATTTAGTATGAGGGGCTAAGTAGTCCTCGGTTTAGAACTTAATGGGAAATATGGATTATCTTATTCTAGTTAGTATAACCTGTCTTAAGAATTTTTCAATATCTATTTCTTCAACTGTGTTCTCCTAGGTTAGATTGTAC